>BRYC01000235.1:2125-33920 GCA_030267985.1 Parmales sp. scaly parma | reverse complement strand
CCCCCCCCCCCCCAAATTTCCTCTCAGCTCAGCTCACTTCACTCAGTCTCAGCCTCGTCTAATCTCCTCTCCTCTCCTCTCACTTCGAATCATGGTTTGCGAAGTGACAGTCAACTGGAACAAGGCAGACTACAAGGTGACTTGCGACCCGTCTCTCGGGGTGCAGAACTTGAAGGAGCAGCTCCAAGCGTTGACGGGGGTGCCGGCGAACCGGGCCAGGCTCATGCCTAAAACGAAGGGGCTCTGGAAGGGCGTGTTGAAAGATACGGAGGGTGAGTTTGTGTTGTTGTTGAGTGTGGGGGTGCTTCTTGGCATGTGTTGCATAACAAAAACGTGAACAAATCGAACGAAAACAAAACTGTGGTCCCTAACCCTCAATCCAATCATAAACAATCAAAATCATTCATGAAAAAAATGAAAAATCATAATCATATCAGACTTGACGCTCCTGAAGAAACTCCCCAACTGCACCATGCTTCTCATGGGGTCAGCTGAATTTGTAGTCGAGCCCAAAACAAAGACTGTTTTCCTCGAGGACCTCCCCCCCGACGAGGCGGCGAAGACCGGCATGACTCTCCCTGCTGGCTTGATCAACCTCGGGAACACTTGCTACATGAATTCGACCCTGCAGGTGAGTGAGTCTCCTCGAGCCTCAGCCTCCGCTTCGCCCTTTGAGGAAGATCGAGCCACTGGCCTGAAACTAACTTTTATATTCCACTCAATTTGCGGGGGTGGTCCGCTCTTCGCCTCGCTTCGCTCGGACCCCCCGCAGTGCTTGCGCGCCTGCCCGTCGTTCCGCCAGGGATTGAAGGCTTTCAATGCGGTTCCGACTGATGCGAATTCGAGTTTTGTGAACGCCCTCAAGAGGACGATGGAAGGGGTCGACAGTAGCGTTGAGGCGATTCCACCTGTGCAGGTGAGCGAAGCGAAGCGAAGCGAAGCGAAGCGAAGCGAAGCGAGTGAGCCTCGAGGAAGACGAGTCGAGCCCCTACTAACCTAAAACAATGTAATTAATAATTCCACCACTCAAATTACTTTCGCACCTTCTTCGCTCGGCGCCGGCACAGTTCGTCGCGACGATGCGACAGGCGTACCCCCAGTTCGCGCAGCAGGGCAAGGGCGGCGGCTACGCCCAGCAGGACGCGGAGGAGTTCGTAACGAGTCTGTTCGAGGTGAGTGAGCGGAAGACGAGCATATGAGCGATGGGAGTTACGGGTGATTTAGTGATTCGCCAATCGCTTTTAGCGAAAAGATACGCCTGGCCGAACCCACCGCGGTGTTCAAATCTGAGCGCCCATATATTTGTTTTTTTCGCTTCAATGGCTACCGACGGCAAAATTTCCACTAGTAAACTATCCCAACTCAATTCGTTTGGCTCTCTCGCTGCTCTCGTGTTTTTTTCTGAAAATGCGCCTCGCTTCGCTCGGCGCAGAGTGGGGCTCGCACGCTCACGTCCGACGATGTTCTGGACAAGGCCTTCGACATCAAAAACGTGAGCCAGCACGACGATGTGGTTAGTTCGGGGAAAAACGGGGGGAAGAAAATTGACAACTTGGTAGATGCGTTGTTCGGTCTGAAGATGGAGGAGACGCTCACTTGCCCAGAGGCTGGGGAAAGTGAGCCTTCAGGTGAGTTCTCCGCTTCGTCTATTAAACTACTAAACCCAAAACTAAAACCACACAGTTATCAAGTTTGACGATACGAGGAAGGTTGTGTGCAATATTCAGGGGGGGCACGGGGCTGCAATTCAGGTGAACCATTTGGCCGAAGGTATCAAGCTGGGCTTGGTTGGAGAGGTTGAAAAGAACTCTGATGCGCTTGGGCGCAACGCGGTGTGGACGAAAACGTCCCGCATCGATCGTTTGCCCAAGTACATGTGTGTGCAGGTGAGCGAGCGAGCCATGAGGCAACAACATCCACAACTAAACTAACCATAGCATGCGCCTCGCTTCGCTTGGCGCCTGCACAGTTTATGCGGTTTTTCTGGAAAGCCACCCCCGAGTCCGCCGACCACCAGGGCGTCAAGTGCAAGATGATGAAGCCGGTCACCTTCAACGAGACGATGGACATGTACGAGCACTGCTCGACCCGGTTGCAGACAATTTTGAAATTTGGGAGAGACAAGGCAATTGCCGAGGAGGATGCGAGGATTGAGGCTCAGCTAGGGAAAAAGGGGGGGGACGACGTGAAGAAGGGGGAGGACGACGCGAAAATGAGCGACGCTGACGCCCCTCCACCCGCCCCCAAGAAGGACGAGGCTGCCATGGAAGATGACGAGGAGGAGGCAGCCCTGAAAGCCGGTGAGCGAGCGAGCCTTGAGGAAGACGAGTCGAGCCACTACTAAACTAACCATATCATGCGCAGCTTTGGCAATGTCTGAGAGCGAGGTGGCACCGTCCGCTGGCTTGGGACTCCCGGCAGACTTTCAGGGCAAATACGAGCTCTTTGCTGTCGTCACTCACAAGGGGAGGGACAGTGATGGCGGGCACTACATGGGCTGGGTTCGGCAGAATGGGGAGGTGAGTCTCATTCCGTCTCCGCTCGCCTTGTGACAGAAGAGTGCGAAGCTCTTTGCGAAATTGCACACAGGCTACATCCACTACTGAGCTAACCTTTGCTCGCTGCTCTCGGCGCAGCATTGGGTCGTGTTTGACGACGATGAGGTTAGCCCTTGCAAAACCGAAGATATCTTGGCGTTGAAGGGTGGCGGCGATCACGACATGGCGTACCTGAACTTTTATCGGGCGCTCGAATAAAAATAAGATATCAAACGAAAAGAAGGAAATTTGTTCGTGTTGTTTTTCATTTAATTCTGTCCCTCCCTGCCCTTCACAAGGTGACCTTCTCCTGCTTCTTCAACTCAACCCTGTTTACTCTGCTCGCAAATCGCAAGGAGCACAAGCTCTCGTGGTAGTGCACCGGCAACGGACTGCAGCACACAATCGCGAGTGTTTTGCTATCCCCGCTCAAACTGTTCTGCAGCAAGTACGTCAGTTTACTGTCGCGGAACGGCACGTGCTCACTCTTGTTCTGCAACTTTTCCACCACGTTAGCCAGGCAGCTCAGTGAGCTGTTGATGCACTGTGTCTCCTTCAGCAAATCAGCCCTCTCGTTCGCCCCCGATTTATTCAACCGCTCACTTCCGCACAAATCGCAAATGTGCAATTTGCCGTTCCTGTTCATTCCGGAGTTTCGGCTGTTCTCGGCATTAAAGAGAATTGTGAAGATCAAGTGGCTGCGACTGCTTACGTCGTTGCTGTTTGTGCTCTTGCTGACCCGCTTCTTCATGGCGATTGCAAGAATTTTCTCGACGTCGAGTTCGTTCTCAACGTTCACGATCCTGCTCCCGACGGGCTCGTTGTCATTGAGCTTCAGATCATCCACCCCACCCATCAAGTCCTTCACGTTTTCGTTGTACACCTCCAGCATCTCGACTTGGATGTTCACGGTCCAGTCCTGCCCGGCGATTCCCTCGGTGAGGGCTCTCTTCGACTCAAAGAGCTTGTCGACCGAACGGAAAATAAGGCCCTGCGCCGAGCGAAGAAGGTGCGAAGTGAATTGAATGATTGAATTGAGTGAGTGAGTGAGTGAGTGAGTGAGTGAGTGAGTGAGTGAGTGAGTGAGTGAGTGAGTGAGTGAGTGAGTGAGTGAGTGAGTGAGTGAGTGAGTGAGTGAGTGAGTGAGTGAGTGAGTGAGTGAGTGAGTGGGTGGGTTTGTTGAGTAGTGGCTCGTATTCTCGTATTCCTCAAGGCTCGCTCGCTTCGCTCGCTCACCTTGTTGGATTCGTTTCCAAGCATCGTGTGTGTTTTTCCGCTTCCGGTCTGCCCGTACGCAAACAGACAGACGTTGTGGCCGTCCACAGCAGACTGAACGAGGGGCTCGGCCGCCTCCCAAACGTCCTTCTGCTCGTCGTTCATGCCGAAAACGTGGTCAAACCCGAATCTGTACTTCTTCCGACGGTTTGAGAGGCCTCCACGGTCCTTCCAGGGCTCCACCATTTCAAGGAGGGTCTTGGTCGAGTCAAATTTCTCCTCGTTCGCCAAATCCCTATCGCTCAGCTCCGGGAAATTGAAAGGAATGACGCCCCCCCCCTTGCAGCCGGACAAGTTCTTCTTGTTAATCGATCTGGCCATTGAATTCTGCACCGAGCGAAGCAAGATTGTGTGAATTTTTCAATGTAGCAAGAGCAAAAAACCATGTCAGTTCAGTAGTGGATGCAGCCGTATGTAGCCGTTTCGCGGACTGTATGTATGTATGCTCGTCTTCCTAAAAAGCTCGCTCTCTTCGCTCGCTCACCTCCATTTCCTCGCTAGCCTGAGCAATGCTAGTCTGCTCGCTGTCCAGCGCCGGGCGCACCCTCACGAACACCCTGATGTTGCCGGTGAGCTGCATCACGCGGTTGTGGAGACTTCTCCTCACGTCGTCGATGACGCTGAGCTTCCTGACCAGGTCCATTTCCCTCACGTCGAAAGTGGAAAGGCGGCGCAAGGCCTCGTCGCGCTCGGTGGCAGCCTTTTCGAGGGCCAAGGTGGTGGTTTTTGAGGTGGATTTCTGTTGGTTGAGGGCCTTCATTAGTTGCTCGGACTTGGAACTGTACTCGTCTATTTGAGAGTGGAGGGTCTGGAGCTTCTTCTGCTCAACTTGGCGAGTTGAATTCTCAGAGTTGATTTGAGATTTCGCCGCATTGAGGGAGGTGCTCAGCTTCTGGTGACTGACCTCAAGGTTGGTTGTCTTCTCGTTGAGCTTTTTATTTTCAATTTGAAGAGTGAGGTTCTTGGAGTTGAACGCTGCGTTCTCCTCGACCATTTCGGACAGCTTTTGAGATTGTTCGTCGAACTGATTCTGCAGCTCGAGCTGCGCCGAGCGAAGAGAGATTGTGCGCATTTTTAATTGAGCATGGGGGAGGCGAGCGAGTCAAAAGAATTGAGTTGGTTAGTTTGGTAGTGGATGTGGGTGGCTGTAGCCATTTCGCGCACTTCATCGAGAGAACGCTCGTCTTTCCATTTGGGGGCATGTGGGGAGGTGGATGTGAAAACTCAAAAAACCGAAAAGAAGGCGATCACTGTATCGGCCGTTACTCAAACGCATAGCGTCTTTAGACGAGATGAATTGGAACACGCCAAACGCACGCCAATGTGAAAAGAAAAAAAACTAAAAAAAAGGCGAATCACTGAATCAAATCAATTTCGCGCACTTCATCGTTCGAGTCTTCATCAAGGCTCGCTCGATTCGCTCGCTCACCTCGAACTCCTCCTGCTGCTGGGCCTGGGTCTTCAACAAGTTGTTGACCTGTTGTTGCTGTTGTGCCTGCTGGTTGACCAGCTGCTGCTTGAGCTCGTCAATGTCGATTGTCTGAGCCTTTGACGGGCGAGCATTTTGCTGCTGCTGCTGCTGTTGCTGCTGCTGCTGCGAGTGGTTGGCCTGCAAGGTGGCGATTCGCTTTTCGAACGCCTTGTTCAAGGACTTGATCTCCGCATTCTTGCAGTCGATCTGGATTGTGGCCTCCTGCGCCGAGCGAAAGTTAGTTAGTCAATTTAGTCGTGGCTCGTATTCTCGTCTTCCTCACCTTCTGAACCTTCCCAATCTCGCTCGAGGCGAGCTTCTCAAGCTGAGAAATGCGCTCGTGAAGCTCGGCGTTCTCCTGCACCCTTTTGTGGATGATCTCGTTGAGGGATTTGTTCTCGCTCTCGGCGTCAATGATTAACTGGGTCGCCTCGTCGAGGTCGGACTGAAGCTGTTTTTGGTCGGAAGGAGGGGTGAGGGAGAAGGATGTTTGGGAGGCGGCCGTTTTGGGGGCGGCTGGAGGGGTGGGGGGGAGCAAATTGTTGGATTGGAGGGTTGAGGGAATTGGGGAAATTGAATTTTCGAGAATTGGCTGCGCCTGGGGGGAGAGAGACGAGCGAGACAAGATCGTCGGGTTGGGAGAGGAGGAGGAGGAATTGGCATCAGCGTAGTCATCAGAATCAACGACTTCGTCAGTCTCAGCTTCAAAATCGCCACCCAAATAGTTGGTGAGCTCTGTGTGGAGGTGGAAAAAGGGTGGGGTGGGTGGTGGGGGTAGTGTTAGTTAGAATAGGAAGTAAATTTGATTTGGAAATTGTGGAGCGAAAAAACTAACTCACCCTCAGCAGCAGCATTCTTTTCTTTCTCCATACTCTCAGCCTCAGCCTCAACCTCAGCCTCGGCCTCAGCCTCGGCCTCAGCCTCGGCCTCAGCCTCGGCAATTTTAATTTTCTCGGCAGCCCGCTTCGATTCACGAATCTCCTCGGGGGTATCCAGAGCATTCTCGTCGGTGATGGTTCCACCGGGGGTGAAGACCATCTTGAACATCGGCTTGTTCTTGCGATTCACAACTGCAAGTTTCTTCTCCTGGTCGGATTTTACGAGGGCTGCATGGTCGGGAGGGGAGAAAGTCATGATCCCACCGTTGGACGTTTTGGCGGTGTTGAGGGATTGGATGCGTGATTGGTCCCGGGCAAGTTGGAGAGATTTTTGGTTTTTCGCGTTCGTCTGTTGGTTGGGCGGGGAAAACACCATCGCTGCGGCCAGCGGGGCTGATGGTTTGGTGAAGGTGGGTTTGGTGTTGTTGATGTTGCTGTTGCTGTTGATGTTGCTGTTGCTGATTATGTTGTCGTTGTCGTTAAGGAAGCCCCGGGACTGGAGGCCCTTGGGCGTAGGACTTGACACCAGGTGATTCGAAGACGAAAGAGCCTCGTTCTGGGTCGTGGAGCAACGAGGAGGCCGGTTCTCAACATTCGCCTTAATGTCTACCCACGGCTTCTTCTCTGATTGTGATTTGGAGGAATTTTTTGACTTGGAACTGGCAGAAGCTCGCTTGGCGGCCATCGTGGCCTGCTGCTTCTTCTTTATTTCATCGAAGGAAAGTGCTGGGCCAAGATTTTCGACGGGAGGGTTCAAAGCTCGGCGTCGAGCCATTTCCTTTCGTCGCTGGGCAGCAGCAGTGGGCATGAGTTGGTGGCTTTTGGTAAATTGTGAATAAAGAAGAGTAAGACGTCTATTATGGAAAGAAATATGTTTTTTGTCAACGACAATAATTTCATTTTTATCCTGTTTTTTTTTAAACATCCAAAACAGCATCTTGTTATTGATTTGCCCTCCCCCCAGTTGTCAAGCAAGATGGAATAACTAAATTGAGCTTCGAAAGTGAAATTACACTTCTTCTCATCAAACGATTCCTTCGAGCTAAGAAAAAAGAAGCAGAATCCGAACAACTTCCACTCATGAAGAAAACCAAGTTCAAAAACGGGAGGAGTTATGCTAAACTCCGTCCTTTGAACCCACTCATATATAAAACTGTCGGTATAGCCCGCTCTCGAAACACGTTGATGAAGGAGCGGCTTCGTACTGAGAATTTGTCGCTGTACTTTATGCAGAAGGCAAAAGAGGCGATCAAAAATCAAGATGAGGAGGAAGCCAGGAAGTGTCTTCTGCTCTTCGACCAGCAACAAACCAGTGCTGAGAACGTGAAGTTGTTCGCCGACAACGAAGAGCAGCAGCTAAAGCAGCTCAGTGCCGACATGACTCGCCAGACCTCTATAAAATTCTCAAAAACTTCTCTTATTCCGTTGATTCCCGATGTCTCGATTCCCTCAACATCAACATCAACGTCAACATCCAGTCCCTTCCCTCAAACCCCGCATACGGCCAATCTTTCCTTCTTATCTGAAACACATTACTACTCAACCAACGATGACATCATTTCGCTGTGGAGCAAATCTTATGAAAACGAAAAACTCAATTTTGAGTCTTTCTTCACCCACGCCGAGACTCGCCTGCACGAGACGATTTCAAAGTGTCGGCAGGAGAATTCTGGCGCCAGTGAGCTGCACCCCGCGCTTCCGGCAATTTTGGGGGATTTGCTGTTGAAGTTGGAGAAATCGGACCACCGGTTCTGCCACTTTTTCTCTCTTCTTCGCACGCACCTCTTGAGGTGCATCTACACAGCCGACAACAACAATATATCCAAGGCTTTCGCAAAACCAAATTGCAACGCCCGGTACTTGTACCACAATGAAACACCTCTCTTTGTTACTTTGAAGCAAACTCAGGAGAAACTCGTTGACGCCGAAGCGAAGTTGTCGATGGAGGCCAAGGGAGTGAACATGAAGGAGCAGCTGGAGAAGAAAAATGCGGGCATTGGGCTGATGTTCAACAAGTCCAATCAGTTGCAACGGAAGATGATATTCCGAATTTGGCGTCAATACGTTGTTATAGAGAAGGCGCGTCGGAAGAAGTTCAAACGTCTGCAATTGCGGAACTTTTTCAAGAGCTTTCAAAAGGCTGTTTGGAAAAGTCACGAAGAGCACCAGTTTGACGAGGATAATGATGGGGATGGGGATAGTAGCGGAGGGGATGACAACGACAACGACAATGACAATGACAACGACAATAGAGGAAACGATGCTAACGAATCTAAACCATCAAGAAGAACTAATTCCATGGTGGCAGACATCGCGCATTCAACGGTTGCGGACACTCCCTCAGAAAGGAAATGGCAAAAACGCTACCGCACATCCGAGAACGAGAACAAGGGGTATCTGGAGAAGATCCAATCCATGGCCAAGAGGATGCACGAGCTGGAGCTTGAGCTTGAGCACGCGTACGAACTGTGCGCCGAGCTCGACCCCGATCATGATCACTCCAATACTATGAACCAATCGGCCGCACTGGTCAAGCACGTCGACGTCGTGACAGCAGTGGTCGCTGAAACCACCACGACTAATGTAAACGTTCCGATCCACGTGATGAAGTGGAAGACACGGGTGCGAGACAGAATAATCGTGAAGGTGAGCGAGCGAAGCGAGCGAGCCTTGTGTGAAGACTCGAGCTAAATTAAAAAAATTCTGCTCGCTCGGCGCAGCACGGCGAGGAAAATTTGGCGAGGATTCAACAGTCCGCTGTTGAATCGCATAGCAGGGTTCACCACGAGATGTCGTGCCAAACCGACGTTACTGGGGAAATTGCCGGCCAGGGAAAATCAACAACAAAATTGACGCAGAACTTGAAAAAGCTTTCCGCGAAGAATTCGACGTTGAAGCTTTCCGATGTTACCGGGCCAATGAGCGTAAAGGATAAGCCACCAGCTATGAGCAGCAAGGATGCCGTGAGCATCTGCGCAGACATTTTGGCGAACGTTGTTCAGCAACACGAAACCGATAAGCGAAAGGGCAAGGAGAACAAGAACTTTTCACTCTTCATTCGTGATAACATGATTAGACGATTCGGCATCAAGGTGCTAGCGACGAAACACCTGCGATCGCTGGTCGACGTTGTAGCGCGAAGAAGTAAGGAAGACAAACTTTTTCGGATTATAGGCGAGCTCACGAACGCAAGCCTGAAGCAGGGCGGCATTAAGCACATTAACAACCCGACAGCGGCAAAACAAGCTCTCGAACTTGTGGTGAAATTTTTGGGGATTTTAATTAACTTGCAATCGAAATTGAAGGGAGAGGCGGTGAGCCACGTGGCTATCACGAATTGCTTGGGTAACTCTAACAGAAGTTGGGATCGGGTGATGGTGTTGGAAGGAGTTCACATTGTCTTTTCCTTTTTTCGGGCGAAGGAGCCGGAAAACTACAAGAAGCTCATAAATGCGATAATGAAGCTACCGGTGATCGAGAAGGATGTCAAAGACAAAAGCAAGGACGTGATGCTTGACGAAGTTCTGATGATTATCATAAAATACAGTGAATGTGAATTCGTCAGCCAGAAGTCGCAAGCGGACTCGTTCGTTACCGCGCTGAAAGTTCCGAAGCTCAAGGCGGTTCTGAAAAAGGTGAGCGAGCGAGCGCCTTGTGACAGAAAGCGTAGCGACTAACCCAATCCTGGCCCACTTCGCTCGGGGCAGCACATGTTCAACCACTTGTTTACGCGCTCTGCGCAACTGAAGAAGGCACAGGAAGCTTTCTTGAAATGGGATGCCAAGCTCCACGACAAGAACAGCGGGGCGTTCAGCTTTTGTGAATTTAGCGAAATGTTGTACGGGTCTGTGAGCGGGGAAATTGACGAGGATGATGCGATGGACTTGTTCAACCAGTTTCACGACCTCATTCTGGAAGAAAAGAAGGATTTGGGCTACGTCGACGATGGGGTGGGGCAAGGAGAGGTGAAGGAGGAGGGGGAAGAGCTGGTTAAGATTGCGGAAATGTGCGAGAAAGAAATGGAAGAAGCGGATGAGATTGAGGAGAAGGAGAGAAGGGTCAAGGCGGCCACGAAGAAAAGGAGACAGAGCGTTGTGATGCTGAAAGGAGAGGAGGGGGCTGATGCGCACAGTATGAGGCCGGAAATGAGAAGTGTGCTACCAGCGAGGAGCAGAGCCCACACAACTTGGAAACTGGCGTTCAAAAAGGTGAAGAGCAATTTTTTGAAGGAGGAGTTCAATGTGAGCGATGTGATGGAGGAGCTGCTAGCCAGGAAAATGGAAAGCACGGGGGGGGGGTTGAAATTCGGAGCGAGCGCCTTCTCCCAGCTGCTTTGGGAGAACAGACTTTTCGTTAAAGACCAGTGAACAAATAACTAAACTAGAAATTTTATTGGGATAGATTTTCTAATTCCTGGAGACCGGTTATGCTAGCTTTCAGTTCCGTCGTGGGGTCTTCGTAATACGATCTGATCAGCTCTTTCGTTGCTCCCGTTGTACCCTCCGAGGATATCGGGTTGAAGATGTTGTTGTAAACAGACATGTCGAGATAGCGAAGGCGTGATATTGTTTCCTCACGAGCTTCAAGGCCAGCCAACTCATCGGAGAGAAGTTCGGTATACGACTTGAGAAACGGTGAGTTTTTTGCCCACATGTCAGAGAGAGGGGGCTTACTGAGCACTGCACGAACAGAATCCCACTTTTCTTTCTCTATGAGCTCAGGCACCTGCTCGAGCTGACCAATTGCCTTGTGGATTTCCGCTGCTTTGAGGGGCAGCTCCTCATTTGAGTCCGCCTTTGACAGGCTGGGGGAAAAAAAGGTGATGAGTGTTGACAGTTGTAATATTGCTTTTCGACGTGTGGATTTTTGTTTTAAGGATGCTTGTTTTATTGTTGTTGAAGTGTTTAGGCCGTGAAGCGAGGTAAGAAGCAGGGACAAAAGGAATCGCATTGGCAAAATTGGCTCGCAATTTTTTAACTCGAAACTCTAGACACGCGACACTTTTGTTTTGCTGTATTAATTCCTAGCTCATAAATAAGCACCAGCTCGCTCTTCGGATCTAGTCTCTCCCACTAGCCCAGAAATAAACCCCGGAGGCCCTCGTCGTCCCTCTTAAAATTAATTTGTGAAGATGGACGAAGAGCTCCTCCTCGGGCATAATGATCCTGTACTTTGCGTGGCGTTGTCGCGGAGTAACGGCCATGTGGCATCGGGTAGTAGAAAAGGGTCAATCATTTTCCACTCGATCAGCTCCAACAAGGTAGAATATCGAGCTGACAATGTTTTTGCTGGAGGTGTCAAGGGTCTTTGCTATCTTCTGAATGGCTCGGGACTTGTAGCTTGTGGCTTTGATGGTGGTGGGGGTGCCAACTTGAAGGTATTCAGCCCTTCCCTCGAGTTGCTCCAGACCTTGGTGGGACACGATGGTTATGTTTGGCGCGTCACCGTCTCTCCATCAGGCTCCCACTTTGCTTCCGGTGGAAGTGATAAGAAGGTGATTATTTGGTCGGAGCCGGGGGAGGGTGGCGAGTGGGCGAGCGTGCAAGTGCTTGCGGATCACACGAGTATGATTAATGCAGTGTGCTTCTCCCCCGACGGCAAGCAGCTGGCTACTGGAAGTAACGACAAGCTCATCAACCTCTACAGCTTCAACGAGGGAAGTGCCATCTTAGCGCACACGTTGGAGGGCCACACCGGCAGCGTCAGGTCCCTCTCGTTCTCTCCCGACTGCAAATTCCTTTGCTCGGGAAGTTACGATAAATCCATCAAATTTTGGAACCCTGCCGATGGAAGCTTGGTGAAGAGCATCGACCAGGCTCACCCTTCACTCTTTAACGTCATAAGCGTCTCATACTCCCCCAACGGGCGTGTTCTTGTGAGTGCCGGTTTCGACAAAACGATGAAGATCTGGGATGCTGAGACTTTCGAGCTCAAGCACACGTTCGAGCAGGATTCCTACACCAACCAGCTCACCATTACTGCCGATTCCAACTACATTGTTTCGGCCAACAATGACAAGACGGTTAGAATCACCCCCTGCCGAGAGTACCACATCACGGGCCTCACCCCCATCCTCAACCTCATTCTCCACATCGTCTACAAGTGGGAATTTGTGTCGTTTTTGGAGCAAAACGAAAACACCACACCCCTCGAGGAGATTATGAGGCGGCTCGGCGAGTGCGTGTACAACGGCGGCTACAACGTCACCTCCGAGATCCTTTCCTTCCTATCTCCATCCCACCTCCCAATCCAGATCACCCCAACCAGATGGAAACCGAAGTGACACAAATTCTCAATTATTCAAAAAAATTCTTCACTTTAAACACGGTGTCGCTGAGAAAACGTAACGTCTAGGTGTAGCACAACAGGTGTAGACGAAAAGAGACGGTTTGTTACTGGAAAAAAGTTTGCTTCTGGAAATTTATGAATTTTAAATCAGTTGAACTAAAAAAAAATACACACGCGCCCTTTCTTAAAAATAATCTCCACCACCCCCATCTAAAAAATCCAAAGTCTTCTGTTCCTGCCTCGACAAGAACATTTGCGTCGCTTTCCTACTTTCACTTGCCTCTCCCCCCCCCCTCTTCTTCTTCTTCTTCTCCTTGAACTTTTTACCATTAAACTGCATCTGAACGATCCTCTTCTCATCTTTCCAATACAAAATATTTTTCTTCTCGTGCTCACTCACCCACACCTCCTTCTCCCCCTCCACCCGAAGCCCATACTCCACTCCGCACTTGTCTGTCAAGATTCCCTGAATATTTCTCGCCTCGTTCTTCGTTGCGAGCGTATCCACGCCCCCGCCCCCCGGCAGCTTCACGCCTTCCTTCCCCAAAACCTTGCCCTGCTTGATGTTTCTCCTTATTAAAATTGGCTCGTAGAAGTTCACGCCGAGCGGTTTTCCCATTGCCTCGGCCAATTTGGGCAGCAGCCCCGTGTCCGCCAAGCTCGCTGCTCCTCCAGCGAACCTGCGCCGAGCGTAGCCAGGCGCATTTTTTATGAAGTCAAAAGAATTGAGTTGGTTAGTTTAGTTTAGTTTAATTTAGTTCAGTAGTGGATGTAGCCATTATGTCTGTAGCCTTTCGCGGGATTCATCGCGAGTATGCTCGTCTTAATCAAGGCTCGCTCGCTTCGCTCGCTCACCTGGTCTTCTTCAGTTTCTCCTGGATTTCTTTTATTCTCCTCTTCTCCCCCCTCTTCCTCTCTTTTGTTCGCTGCTTGTAGTTTCTAATGTTTTCAGTTCGCTCCCTCGCCTTCCATTCTTCCTTCTCCCTTTCCACTCTCAGCTCTTCCTCCCTTCTCAACCGCCTCACCTTGCTTTCTGCAATTTTCTTCTCTTCCCACTCCTCCACCGCGCTTTTGTTGCTGACAAGATTCTTTGCCTTCAACTGCCCTACATATTGCTGCGCCCTTTCCCGCGCTCTTTTCTGTGCCCTTTCTCGCTCCTGTGCCATTTTCAACTTGAGCATCTCCCTCTCGTACTGCAGCTGAAACAATCTTTTCTTCGCGATGAAGATTCTTATTATCGTTTGGCACTTGATTGCGCTTCTGCGGTTCCTTATAATGATTTTATAGACCTTTAAAGCGAGAAATCTGCGCACGTACTTACTCACAATCAGCACCCCCCCCGCCGTCCGCCTCATATTTAATAAGCGTTTCTTGGACAGTTTCGCCCTCGCCAATTTATTCACTTGAACGCTCGCGGCGAATTGCATTCTGCGCCGAGCGCATTTTTAGCGCATTTTAAATGGAGCAGTGGGGAGGTGAACGAGCCAAGCGAATACGAATTGAGTGGAATAATGTTAGCTTAGTTGTGGATATAGCCATTATGTCTGTAGCCATTTCGCGAGATTCGTCGCGAGTATGCTCGTGCTTCGCTCGCTCACCTCCGTTGTTTTACCCTTCTCCTTGCGATCGTGATCCGAACTGCAGATTGCACTACGATGGCTTTTTTTCGTTCGCGCTCCTTCCGTTCCTGGACCCACACCCAACTCAGCTCGAGCTCAAAAGGTTTTCCATCCTTTTTTAGCTCCAATCCATTTAAGATTCTCGAGTATAGTATCTCTCTGTGCTTCAGTGTGAGAGTTGAGAGCTTTCCAAATCCAAAGCTCCTCCAATCTTCCCCTTCAACGGCCAGTTCAAGAGCAAAGATCGTATCAGTGAGGACCGAAGTCCCTCTCACTTCAATGTTGTTGTTGCTATCATTCGGCAAGAAAGTGAAGATTATGTGTTCATTAAGTTTCTTCGGGAGCCGAAAGGGGAGAGTTTTCAGATTCGGCTTTTTATTCATAGTTCATGTTCTGGTAGTCGAGCAACACGTGTTTATTCTCATTCTCGTCGTTGACATTTTTTTGGATTTTCATTTTTTCCTCTGTCTTGCAATCGCCCAACACAGCACAACCGGTTTCCAACACCATGAAACTACTAGGGTCGAAGAAGATAAAACCGCCAAAACCAAACCTTTCAATACTCCCAACTGCTTGCGATATCTTTCTTGCTGAAACCAATTCTACAACTATCACGATCAAGCATGATGGCGCATCTCCTATTCACCAATGCCACTTTCGTGCAATGATGATTGACGAAGCTGGGAACAACGAGAGTGACACAGACACGGAGGACAAGGAGATGGCTTTCAGTATTACTCCAAAACGAGCTATAATGAATCCCGGCGAAACTTTGCAAGTTGTTATTACTAGCAGCGGAGCATCTGGCATGGGAGGGTTGCCCATAATGAACCGAGACATTACTTTCTACATGTTGTCGCTCCCAGCATTGGATTCTGCGGATGATCCCATGTCAACCACCGAGCTGGACGATTTCTGGGACGCCGCCAAGTCGAAGAGATTTCAGTTGGTGTTGGTGACGGTGAACGTTCATTGTGACGAGGACGAGGACGAGGACGAGGACGAGGACGAGGACGAGGACGATGACGACACGGGAAAAGGAAAGGAGAAGACGATCAGTTTCTCGCCCGACGTTAAAGGAAGGGGCGGCGATGGTGGTGAATTGGAGGACTTTGTGTTGGATTCTGCGTTGGATGGGAGCACACTTGGTAGCGACCAATCACCCCCCACCAGCCCTACCAGCCCCTACAGTCCCAACAACCCAAACGACCCCACCACCACCACAACCAGCACAGAAAAGAAGAAGAAGAAGAAAAGGGGGTTAGGCTGGGGCTCCATCAAGAAAACGATGAAATTTTCTGCTTTCAAGAGTTCGCCAAAAAAAGACGGAGTTTCTTCGAAAAAGGATGATCCCGCATCCCCATCCCCAACCCCAACCCCATTCCCAAAAACCCAAGACGACGACAACAACAGCGAGACCAGCTACAACAGCTCCGAGCTAGGCTCGAAGGAAATCGAAATTATCGAGCACCACAGATCGATGTCCATGGACTCTCTGTCTCTGCAATCGGTGGATCATTATCACAAGAACAACGAAGAAAATGCGCGAAATCCCATAATAGAAACATTTCGCTACGGAGACCACGACGGGAACGACGGCGGCGACGGCGACGGTGCCTGGGGCATCGTATTGCAACAGACGGACATGATGGATTTTGACGACTTGGGCGATATGTTGGAATATGCGGTGGAGGAAGAGGATTTAGATATGGCGAAGATGGAAAGGTGAGCGAGCGAAGCGAGCGAGCCTTATGGAAGACGAAAATACGAGCCGCTTCCTAACTAACATTATTTCGCACCTTCTTCGCTCGGCGCAGCGTCGAAATAAGTAACTGCTACTTACACGACACGCTGTTCTTGGACCACGCCGGGCACGTCCCTGAGGAAATTCACCATCATCCGATCGGGTGCTTTGTGGGAATTCGAAAGCTAAGCGTTGTGAACGCGCACATAGACAAATTGGATACAGGATTCTGCAACTTTTTCAATTTGCAGCACGTTGATTTGAGCAATAACTTGCTGACGGAGTTTCCAATCTTTGAAACGCCGTGGTTGCGGGTTTTGAATTTGAGCGGGAACAGGATAAAGGTAGTAAGCAGGTGAGCGAGCCGCGAGCGAAGCGAACTAGTCACACTAGTGTATGGTGTTGCGGCTCGAATCGCTCACGGCTAGCAACTAACCCGCTCCAACTCAATGCGCCTCGCTCCGCTCGCAGAATCGATCACTTAGCCATCGAGCAGCTGGACTTGAGTGAGAACAGGTTGTTGAAATTGGAGCGGTTGCGAGAGCTGATCACGGTGCAGAGCAGTTTGCGGATATTGAAGTTGAACGACAACAAAGGTGAGTTTCATTCCGTCTCCGCTCGCCTTGTGACAGAAGAAGAGTGCGAAGCTTCGTGCGAAATTGCTGCACATGGCTACATCCACTACTGAACTAACCTACTCAACTATTTTTGCTCGCTCGCTGCTCTCGTGCCTTGTTGAAAATGCGCTTCGCATCGCTCGGTGCAGTTTGTGAATTTCCATACTACAGAGAGCATGTTCTGGAAATTTGCCCCCAGCTCGAGCGCCTCGACCAAATCGACGTGATTAAATCCACGAAGGACAACTCTCTGCGAGGCGGCTCATCCTACACTGTCAACAATTGTCACAAATCTTTACTCCGCAACAAGAAGCCGGTCTGTGTTTCCACCCCAAACTACATGAAAAAGGGAACCTCGAGCGAGCTACGAGTCGAAAAATTCAACCACCTGGGGGAAGAAATGAAGAGTTTTCTAGATTCTATTTCAAAGGCAAAGCAGGATGCGCAACACAACAAGGAGGTGATTGACCAGCTTAATGCCAGTCATGTTCCAAAGCTGCCAGTGGAGCGCAGTGACTTTGGGTACAAGTACAAGTTTGGCGAACAACACCATGTGTGGGACGACGAAGATGGAGACATTGAAAAACCTCCTTCCACCACGAAGATGCCTGTCTACGTGCCGAGAATGACAGAGAGCGCCATCCGACGAGCCGAGGAAATTCAACAGCGAGGGACGAGCGCCAAGAAGAAGAAACAGGAGGAGAGCGCGCGGAAACATATTATCAGCAGCAAGCTAAAACTCTTTCACAGCAACGGATTGAATATGAGCATTAACGGTCTTGAAGTTGAACATTCTGATAGCAACATCACCTACTCGGATGCCGACTCCTCCCAAGTTCAATCCGCCGTCCCCTACAAATTCAATGATCGAACATTTGACGATGACAGCAGGCAGAAAATGGAAGATATTAAATATTCCCAGAAACAAATTCAAGAACAAAAGCAAACGCAAAGGCAAAAACTAAGGCAAAAACAAAGGCAAAAACAAATGGTGCTGCGAAACTCGAACAAAGACGACGAGCTGAATTTTGAAAACCCAACTGTCACCCTCTCGCTGGTTGAAGAGAAGCTCTCGAACAAGATTTCCTCCTCCGACGAACAATTTCTGAATGTAAATAATGCGAACGAGTTGAGTGACAAGAGAGTCCTGCAAATGCAGCTTGCGCACCCTCAACCCCTTTTGAAGAGCTACAAGCATCAGCAGCAGCACGCAGAGCAGAGAATTCAGCCCGCACATCAGTCTCCCTTTTCAAAACTTACCAGAAGGAAATCTCCGCCAAAACAGTTCAAACCGCTGAGCGAGTCAGCGCAGAAGAAGCTGGAAAAGCTCGCCACTCCCAAAAAAACCGTTCCGAAGCACAACGATATTAACAATGAAAATGTAAGAGGGGAAAACGTGGCGATCAGTTTGGGAACGGCGGAGCACCTGAGATCCTTGGCGAAGCCAAAGAAAGTTTACAAACTGGTTGAAGGGGTTATTGTCGCGGTGAACGGAGACGATTTGAGTGACATGACGCAGAAAGAGTTGTTGAGGAGCAAGGGCGAGGGCAAGGGCAGCGTCGTCAGCATGAACCAACTCATGCAGGGCTTTGCTGTTTCTGGTACGAGTGCGACGAATGCGAACGACGACGACGACGACGAAGACGTTATAATTGCCAAGGATATTTTCAAGAGTAAGCCACCCTCACCAAAAAAAGTTCCAATTCATCCAAAGGTGAGTGAGTGAGTGAGTGAGTGAGTGAGTGAGTGAGTGAGTGAGTGAGTGAGTGAGTGAGTGAGTGAGTGAGTGAGTGAGTGAGTGAGTGAGTGAGTGAGTGAGAGAGAGAGAGAGAGAGAGAGAGAGTGAGAGAGTGAGAGAGTGAGGAAGACGAGACAAGAAATAGAATACAAAAAATAACTAACGCACTCGGCGCGCGCAGGGGTTTGAGAAAAAAGTGGGGATGCTCAAGAAGGGACGGGAGATTGAAGCGTACAAGAAAGAAAATCCAGAAATCAAAAAGTCGATGATGCTATATGATGCAGGCGGGGGGCACGACATGTTTAAACGTCTGGTGAGCGAGCGAAGCGAGTGAGCCTTGATGAAGACGAGCATACTCGCGATGAATCCCGCGAAATGGCTACAGACGGCTACATCCATTACAAAACTAACCCACTCAAATTCTTTTGACTCGTTTCACTCGTTTTGCTCTTGCTTCATTTAAAATGCGCCTCGCTTCGCTCGGCGCAGTACAACACAATGTCGCCCCGCAGCCCTGTCATCAACAACGATACCAAAAACAATGTCAACGAAATTGTGGAAACTACACTGGAACGCCTGGTTGAAATAGAAGCATTGAGGGCGGAGGCGGAAAAAGTGGGGCATGACACTTTCGCGATTGACGAGGAGGCGACAATTCTTCAACAGGTCATGCTTGACAACTTGCCAAAAAATTAAAAAATCAAATTCAATTTCAATCTCAAATCTCAACTCAAATCCACACTGTCGTCACTGTCGCTATCGTCACCTACTTCCAGCTCGAATTCAGCTAGTTCGTCCATTGCGGCTCCCAATTCATCATCGTCTATTCCCACATCAATGTCTTGGCCAACGTCTGTGATTATATTTTTTATTTCTGGAGTTGCTGTTGCTGTTGCTGTTGCTGTTGTTGTTGGTGGTGGTGGTGTTGTTTTTGTTGTTTTTGTTGTTGTTGTTGTTGTTGTTATTGCTGCTGCTGTTTGCTTCTTCTTCCCTCCTGCCACCCCCCCAGCAACCTTCAAGGTCATTGCAAGGGCTCGAACGCAAGGATCCAAACTCTGCATCGCCCGGTATTTCTGCGCCTTCTCCAAGGCCTCGTCGTCAAACAACTTGACCGCCCGAATCATGTCGTCGGCCAACTCGCTCTCGTTGCTCTTCAAGTACGCGCTGCTCTGCAGGTGCTCCTGGACGAAAGTTTGCTCCGCCGCAACGACGTCCCCTATTGAGAGCTGCAAGATTGAGGTCGTCACGTAGGCTCTGTACAGAGATATTGTGGAGTCCGCGTCGTCCTCGTGCAAGGCAGAGGCAGCAGAATTGCAGTAAAGAGCCATAGGGTAATTTTTAGTTAATACGAAATACTTGACCGCCTTGAAAACGTGCTCTGCCGCGAAGCTGCGAGGGAGTTTAGTTTAGTTTAGTTTAGTTTAGAAGTGGTGGTGGATATCTATGCAGCCATGTTATCTTGCGCGCTCACCTCGAGTTAACGATCCCTTGGCCTGAGCTGGAACTTTCGCCATCGCCGAATCTAGACATCTTGTTGAACTCGTCCGGAACGAAGATTCGCACGCCCTGAGTGAAGGCTGGGGAAGCTTGGGAGTGAAGCCCTCCCCTGTCGAGCTCCTCCGCGCCCGAAATAACGTTCTCGGCACACCTCGCCATATCACCAACGACGCTCCACGCCTCGGCAGCCTTCAAGTAGAACTTGTTTGCTCGCTCGTACTCGTCTTGGTTCGTTGCACACTGGGCAGCGAGCTTGTATTCGTGCGCAGAGGAGGAGTGCTGACCGGATTTCTCGCTGCAAGAACCAGCTGTTGTTGTGTTGTGTTTAGTTGTGTTGTGGTTGTAAGTTGAATTAAATGTGGAAAAAAGGCAAAAAAAGGCGAATCACGGAATCGACCGTAACTCCAACGTATGGAGGTTTGAGACGCTGTGAATTGGGCACGGTAGCGATTTCGGCCAAGCGCATCTTTTTGAGCGAGGGGGGTGTTCAGGGACGGTCCAGATCAGCCTGAAGCAAATCTGAGAACTCACCTGATTCTCGCATGAGCAGCTCTTTCTCACTATCGGCCAACGATTTGTAGCATTCCGCCGCCTTCTTGTAGTAGGAGTAGGCGGACAGGTTATCAGGTGACGAGAAGAAGGACGATTTCATGCTTGATGCCGCCTTTGAGCGCCATTCGGACGCCTCAGTTAGCTTCTTCTGCTGCTGGGTTGGTGTGAGGTGACATTTTGGGGCTATTGAGGAGGAGGAGGAGGAGGAAGAGGATGAGGAAGTGAAAGCTGTAGAGGTGGAGGATGAGTAGTTGTAGCTTGTGGTTGGGTTGGGAACAGGGATGGAGGACCGAGTTGATGTTTGAGGGTTTGCTTTGCCTGACTTTTTCGAAGCTGAGGTCAGAAAGAGGTCATTTTTATTTGAGCTTATGTTGCTTTTGTAGTTCATTGTTTAACCGACGGAGGAGAGGCAAAACTATCAGATCCAAAAAGGGGAAAAGGAACTCTGCTGCTATGTCGATTGATTGAAGATCTAAACACGCTATATTAGGTAATTTGTATTTTTCAGCAATTTTTCAGGGGAACATTTATGGCGTTTACGGATAAACGGGTAATCACGGGTAATTACGTTTAATTACACAGCAGCGAAACTCGCTCGTCTGATTACTGATTGTTTACGGCTCTTCGACCCTGTTCTCCATACTCTCAACTAGCCAAAAAAAAACACCCCAAAGCTCTCATCCAACATCCTCACTTCACCTCAATTGAAAAATTGATTTCATGTTGCTTTCCGAGTTGGACATGTCCATTTTGAACGATCCCACCTACGTTCGACGCTATACAACAAATGGCAACAATCATCTAGACCTTCAAACCCATTCTTGGGACGAATCGGCCCTCCCCCAAACCCCAATACCATCATCAATATCAATATCCTCGTGCCTCTCGATTTGCTCCTCTTGGAGCTATACCTCTCTCCGAGCCTCCCAAAACTTCCGGGTTTCCAAATACTTTGTCAGCCTTGGGGACGTTGAGTTCAAGCGTGGCAACTTTTTGAAATCGCTGAATTATTACGAGCGTGGCGTGAGCATTGTTCATTCCGTCGCGGGGGGGTGGAGGGGCGTTGGACAATCGATGGAGAACTTGGGGAGGGGGGGGGAGGGGGTTACCATTTTGGGGCGGGCGTGTCGCGAGTGGGACGACAATGATAATAATATTGATAATGACAATATAAATGACAATGTCAATGTCAATGAAGAGGAGAAAAATAGAGTAGAGACGCTGGTGGTAGAAATCGAAGTGAGGGAGCGTGAGAGGGAAGCGGACAAGGAGCGGAGGAGGAGAGGGAGGGGCACTCAAAAAATATTGATCGATGCCAGAATGGAGCAAGCTGTGGTTAATGTGGGGAGGGGGGGGTGGGGAATGGGGGGAAGAGACGACGAATTAGAGGATATGGTTGGCTCCTCAATGAGTGTTGATTATCCCATGCTTAGCTATCCCATGCCCATGGAGAATGAGAATAATGATGAAGGTGGAATAATCGTGAAGGAGAAGAAGAGTACAAAGAAAAAGAAAAAGAAAAAGAAAGAGAAGAAGGAGAAAAAGCAGAGAAAAAAAAAGAAAAGGAGGAAACTAAACAAACGAGACACTGTTTGTAGTGGTAGTGGTAGTGGGAGTGATAGTGATAGTAGTAGCAGTAGCAACAACGTTAGTTAAGCATTTCTATAACATATCCCCCCTAATCAAAGTTCTTCTTCTTCTTCTGCCTGCTCGCAGCCTTTACCCTCCGGTCCTGAGCCACCAAAATTTGGCTGCTCGCCTTCTTGACCTTGTCCCTCGTCAGCTCCTCCTCGTCCAGATCCCCCATGTGGTCCTCCTCCCCCCCGAACTTGTCGAAAATGTCCTCCCCCGTGGTGGGCAGGTTGATCCTCTGGTTGAATGGTCTGTTCTCGTTGACTGTACCGAGCGAAGCGGGGCGCATTTTTAATAAGCAAGAGCAAAACGAGTGAAGCGAGCCAAACGAATTGAGTGGAATAATGTTAGTTCAGTAGTGGATGTAGCCATTATGTCTGTAGCCATTTCGCGGGATTCATCGCGCACTTCATCGCTCGAGTCTTTTAAAAGCACGCTCGCTTCGCTCGCTCACCTTCTTCCTCCTCGATCGACACGATCGACTCGAAGCCGTGTATTGTCCCCGCCTTGTGCAGCTTCCCCGGACTCCCACTCGTGGAAATCTTGTTGGTCGAGTGGTCGCCGAGGATAGCCGCCTGCGCCGAGGCGAAGCGAGATTGTGGGCATTTTTAATGAAGGACGAGCGAAATAAACGGAGCGAGCCAAACGAGTAGGGTGGGTTAGCTTAGTAGTGGATTTGGGTGGCCGTAGTATTCCCGCTCGTTCGCTCGTTCGCTCGCTCACCTCTTCCATCTGCTGGGATTTGACGCGCGAGTATAGGTTGGAAAGCATCTCCTCGCTCTCTTTGAGAACGTCGACCATCGACGCGTCGGTTATGTCCGTTCGGGAGCCAGCTCCAACGTCGGACCGGACGTTTTCGAGCTTGTCCTGGAGGTGCTTCACTCCAGCCTTAATGGAGATAAGCTGAGTCGCGAACCTGCAATAGTTGGGTTAGCTAGTTGTTACTAGCTCGCTTCGCTCGCTTCACTCACTCACCTCTCATATTTAACCTTGTGCCTATCCAACCTATTGGTACTCGTCTGAAATTGCTCCTCCTGATCCTCCACCAGCTTCCTCCTATGCCCACCACCGTTACTTGAATATTTCATTTCCTCAACATTTTTCTTGAGCTCCTTGGTCTCCTCGGTTAGCCCTCCCAACCTCGCCTGGTTCTCCTTCGTGAGCATCATCAAGTTCTCGGTGGTTCCTTCCTGGCCTATGATCTTCTGAATTACCTCGTTGACGTCGCTGACCCCTGTAGCCTCCTTGATCTTGTGGAAAGCGTTCTCGAAGATGTTAATCTTCGTTTTGGCCGCGTTCGCCTCGTTGGCCTCGTTCTCGAGCTGCTTGCCAGGGCTGCTGCTACCGTTGTTCATTGACGCTCGGAGAGCAGTCTCGCCCTCGCCGGTGATTCCGTCCTCGGAAATGCTCTTTTCGACAATATCTTTCCTCTTCGCTTCCCGCCGCATGCTCCTGTCGTACATCTGCTTGCGGAGCTGGACGACTTGGTGACGCTCCCGTAGCTCTTTTTCCCTTCTCATTCTCTGCCAAGTGAAAGTGAGTGGTTAAGTTGTGCGAAAACAAAAATCAAAAATACAATTTCCAACGCACCTCCTCCTCGTACGCCCCCTTAACCTTGCTTAATTCCATCTGACTAACTTCCCTGGCATGGTTCGCGTCACCGCTCAGAAACAGCAGCTCCTCGTAGTCCCTCTGCTTCGACTTTAGGGTGCGCTCCAAAGCCTGGAGCTGGTTGTCAAAACCGACTCGCTCCTCCTTCAAGCGCTTTACAATCTGGGTGTAAGTAGTACGGATTGATTGAGCCTCGTTGTATTTTATCATTGCCTTGTCGAGTCTGTGTGATTGTGGGGTTGGGGTTGGGGTTGGGGTTGGGGTTGGGGTTGGGGTTGGGGTTGGGGTTGGGGTTGGGGTTTGGGTTGGGGTTGGGGTTAGATGGTTGCCGCCAAATGATCTGAATTCTGAAAACCACATACTCACCTATTTTCAAGAATTCTTATTTGCCTAGTGAGAGGATTGTCCTCCTGATTCGGCCTCCTGGCATCCAGCTCGCAGGTCTTTATCGCATCCTTGAGCTTGTCGAGCTGCCCCCTATGCTTGTTGGACAGGCTCTTCAACGAATCATACTCACTCCTCATGCTTAGAGTCTCCTTCTTCAGGTGGTTCATCTGCGCCGGCGCCGAGCGAAGCGAGATTGTGCGCATTTTTAATGAATCAGGGGGGATGCGAGCGAGCCAAAAAATTGCGAATAGTGTTTGTTTAGTAGTGGCTCGTATTCTCGTCTTCATCAAGGCTCGCTCGCTTCGCTCGCTCACCTCCTCGTTCTCGCCCGTGGACTCATCGGACGTTCGGGCAAGCTGG
The DNA here is from genome assembly GCA_030267985.1 of Parmales sp. scaly parma. NCBI lineage: Eukaryota > Bolidophyceae > Parmales > Parmales sp. scaly parma. The sequence goes on along the minus strand of BRYC01000235.1, from coordinate 9,714 downwards.
GAGAGCCGGACCCGGAGCTCCTTGTTCTCGTCGCGCATTAGCCGGACGTCCTCGGCATTCGTCTTCTTGTTCATTTCAAGCATGTCCACATTCGCCCTTCGGTCCTTCTGGAGGAGCCTCATTCGCTCGCGAAGGTCTTCAATGTTGTCCATTGCCACTCCAACCATGCTGTTGTTGTTTTGATAGAGGGAGGTAGAAGTGGGGGAAGAAGGTTGGGAAGGGTTGGGTGGGTGGGGTGGAAGAAAGTGGATGTATGAAGTTGTGAAAATCAGTTGTTACTAGAGGTCAGTAGAGAGCTTGGGAATTTTATTTGGGTTTTTGTAGTTTTTTTGCCACTGAAACGTTGCGAGTGGGGTGTTTTGCCTTCGTCGTGGAAAACAAATGGTAGTGAGTTTAAATAGACAACGACAAAAAAAAATTTAAATATAAATATATAATACTCATTTTCAACAACTCAAGAATGCGCCAACTGTCAAAGCGAATTGTCGTAGCAATTCTCCTTGTCACAGCTATATTATTAAGAATGTTGCCCAAGTTCTTCTCCTTATTTCAAGCACCACAAAAATTAGTGCATCCAGCAAAACTTCATAACTTGTACTGGGAGAATGGAAAGCTAAGAGGTCATTATAAAAACATTCCCCCCCCTTGTCCCCCCCCTCACTTGAGCATCACGCAGAACTCTTCTTACATGTTTGTTGGTGACTCGATTACAAGATATCTATACTTTGGGTTGTTGCAAGAATTCTGTGTTTAGAATCAGGCACGGTGCGATAATTTGCCCGAAGGTGCCCTGACATATACTAGGTATAGCGGTCATACGATGACAGATATCACAACTAGCTCCAAATTATCTTACGTGGCTCAGCACTACGGGTTGATTCCGTCAGAACTCGTGACAAAACCAACAGGCGTCGTATTTTGGAATAGCGGATTGTGGTTATTATCAGAGAATGTGAACAAAGCTGATATCCATGCAGAATACAGCGCAGTCGTTTCGTCAGCATTAGATCTTTGTAAGAAATCACTCGTGGAACGATTCGTACCTGGTTGAGACCCTTCTAGGTCAGGGAGGTCTTCAGGGGAATTTAGACGGTGGAGAACTGAACGTGATTCTTCAAGAAGAATACAGTCGGCGTGTTAGTCCACCATTCGATCAGTGTTTACGAATTGCTCCACTTACGTGGCATGCAAATGATTGGGCGCATATTCAGAAAGATCGCGTTCACCCGACAATTCTCGCTTCGGTCTCGTTGGCCAAAGTGTTGTGGCAGTTTTTGAGTGACACAACAGATGGGGGGGTGGGGTGTCAACCAACACCCCATGAGTCAATATCAATGATTGATGCAAAATTATCAAATATGTGGTGTTCAACGATGCAGAGTGCAACGATGGAGAGAAAGGTTAAGTGGTTAAAATTTTAGCACTCCTTTCTTTTTCTTTTGTTTGGGGTCTGTGAGAGTGAAGGTTTGAGTCTCAACAAGGTGCACGCCCTCGATAGCCTTCAAACCTGCCAAAAACACTTTCTCGGGAATGTAACCCGCCTCTTTCCATCCTTCGTACTTTTCAGTTGAGATGGTTACGGTTATCTTGAAGTCCCAGGTAGCCTCACACACCATGAGGCTGACCTCTGCCCCCGATGGGAACTCGTGGGCCTCGAAGAGATCTTGGACTGCCGAGAGGAAAACTGCTTCACCTCCGAGCCAAGCTCGTCTGCCCCAGGGGGCTTTAACTTGCAGAGCCGACGACGCTAAATTGGGGCTCCACTTACCCCGCCATTCACGAGCCACACGATCGATGTTAAAACACGCTTGGATGTTTGTCGATATAGTTTCCCAAATACTTCCTAGAGGAGGGATTTCCTCCTCATTTTCCTCTTCCTCCTCGTGATTATCATTATCACTTTCCTCTTCGTTAGACGATGATGATGACGATGACAATGAATTCTCCTCCTCGTGATTATCATTATCACTTTCCTCTTCGTTAGACGATGATGATGACGATGACAATGAATTCTCCTCCTCGTGATTATCATTATCACCGGCCCGGAGTCCAAGGGCTACGGCTACGGCTACGTCCACACCGATACCAACGAGGCCGTCCTGGCCTCCACCTCCAAGCCTGACGGGCAAGACCTCGAGAGCATTCATCCACACTGAACTGCGGCGGTGCTGGGGGACATGTTGCTGGGACGTTCCATAAACAACATCCTTCTCGTCGTTGTCAAATTCCATCACATCAACCTTCTCGTCATCATCAACGAACTGAACAACGTCCTCCTTGATTGTGGCCTGCATGAGCCGCACAGCGGCGGTGTTGGGGGACATGTTGCTGGGACCTTCCATTACAACATCATCCTTCTCGTCGTTGTCAAATTCCATCACATCTGTGTTGACAAAACCGACGTGCCTAACCTTCTCGTCATCATCAATGTCCTGAACAACGTCCTGAACAACGTCCTCCTTGATTGTGGCCTGCACGAGCCGCACTGCGGCGGTGCTGGGGGACATGCTGCTTTTGTGATGAGTTGGACTCGGTGGCGCGGAATTTTTTTTTGGTTTTTTTTTGCGAAAACTGAACATGCTTGATTTGTTCTTCGAAGGTGGTGGTGGGATGGGTGACTCAATATCGACCTCAAAGTGCTCGTCGTCATCATGTATCTCGTCCTCCAAGTGGATGGGACATTCCATTACAACATCATTTTTTTTGTTGTTGTCAAATTCCATCACATCTGTGTTGAAAAAACCGACGTGCCTAACCTCCTCGTCGTCATCAATGTCCTGGACAACGTCCTGAACAACGTCCTGAACAACCTCCTGAACAACGTCCTCCTTGATTGTGGCCTGCACGAGCCGCACTGCGGCGGTGCTGGGCGACATGTTGCTGGGACCTTCCATTGAGACATCATCCTTCTCGTCGTTGTCAAATTCCATCACATCTGTGTTGACAAAACCGACGTGCCTAACCTTCTCGTCATCATCAATGTCCTGAACAACGTCCTGAACAACGTCCTCCTTGATTGTGGCCTGCACGAGCCGCACTGCGGCGGTGCTGGGGGACATGCTGCTTTTCATGACAACATCATCCTTCTCGTCATCGTCAACGTCCTGAACAACGTCCTGAACAACGTCCTGAACAACGTACTGAACAACGTTTGAAAGAGGAGTAATGGAATAGGGGTTGGATGAGCAACCACCCATGGGAACGATGGGAACTGGGGGGAGGGGGGGAGGGGGGTTGTTGGAGAGTGTTTCATATGGGTTGAGGCCAACTTCTTCTTCTTCAGCTGTTTTGGATGCGCAACCTCCCATGGGAACGGGTTGAGAAGTTGAAGGATGTAGGAGGAAACAATGTAAAGTGTCAAAACTTGAATTTTTATTTTTCACTTTCCAGCTTTCAAATTTGATCTCGTTCCCTCCATATACAATCCTAATTTTCCACGTCGCTTTTCCCACCAATCTCACGAGACTACAAGCAGAATTATTCTTAAAATGTGACAAGATTGGCTTTGCTATTTTCCGAATGGGTTTGTTCAGGATGTTGATGAAGACGAGAAGGTTAGGCACAACAGATGTGATGCATTTTTTGACAACGACGAGAAGTTTGATGTTGTAATGGAATGTCGAGTGCATGATGACGATTGGGGGACTTGTGGTGGTGGTCATTCTGGTGTTAAGATTGGGGTACTTGACAGTAGGATCAAAGCCTGCATACCCGAACTTGTCTGACCCCCATTCTCAACCTCATTCTCCACATTGTCATCAAGTTGGAGTTTGTGACATTTTTGGATCCAAACGAAGACAACTCAACGATGGCGCCCAACTAAAAACAAAGAGAAATTTCAAATTTAAAATCATCCAACCCTTGAACTATTTCGATTTTTTGTCAGGCCGGTGCAATTTGGTTCCCCTTAATTTCTCCCTTCTCTCCCTTTGGACTCTCTCCCCCTGACTCCTCCACGTCCGTTGTACTAGCAGCCGACGACTTGGCATACATTGTCGTCACCGTCTCTTTCTTCTTCTTAAATTTTTCGAACGCCGCTTTATTACTTTCCACGAAGAAGTTCTTCATCACGTGCATCATTCCCCAAATCGTAATTCCCATTGTCATGAGAGCTACCATAACCATATCAGACCGCTCCTTCGCCCCCTTCTGAGTGATTGCCCCGTTCAGCGAGTTGAACAACAACAGGCTGAACAAGAAAAATGGTCCAATTGCGCAAAGTCGAAACGCTGTTTTCTTCAGGCAAACGCTTTGAATCACGAGTGTAAGAGTGGGTTCTCTATTTTTCTGTTACAATCCCCCCCCCCCTGCTCCGCTCGCTCACCTAATGTCAAATGTTCCTGGCTTAGGTGGCGCCCCCTTCGCAAGCAGTGTCCGCAGCCGTTTGCTCGCCACATATAAAATAGGAACGATCACCAAGTAGCAAATCAACCCCACGAACGTCATCATGGACGAATTGTTCGTCATCGCCATGAGAATCACCACGAATCCCAAGAACGCCATGAACGACCAAACGCCTGCTCGAATTTTTTTCAATTTTCGTTTCGCGCCAGCCATGTTACCGCTTTTTTCCGCGATTCCGATCCATGTTATACTCAAACCAAGCAGTCCTTGACAGAAGAAGATGAAAGTCCCAGGAAGCGCATATAGCCCAATATCGAACCCCACGGCGTCCATTGCCATTCCAGCGTCAGCTGCAGGGGGGAGCGAATGAGCAAAACGAATGTAACTGGCATATTTCTAGCTCACTCACCTGGCATATTTCTAAAGCAGTACAACGTGTGGCGGAAACCTTCGCATAACATGCCCAGTGTTACGAAAATGTTGCTAGTGATGGCCGCGTTCATTTTCCATCCCTTCAGCTGAAGCATTTGAATTGTAAGCCGGTAGCCAAGAATTCCATCTGTGATGAAGATGGCCGCCACGACCATGAACCACAAGCCGTTGTTGATGAAGTAGCCGCCTCCCCAATCCCAGGTGCAGTCCGTTCCTCTCGGGTGCATTGAGAAATGGCAAGCACAACGCCAGTCAGTCGTGTTCTGGTGCTCGTCCAAGAAAACGTGCACACAGCTCTTCCAAGTCGGGTTGATTTCTCCGATTGCAGGGTCGTGGCAATTTCCGTAATCCCCCATTACGCCGGCAGTGTATGTATCTGGCTCGCAGGTTATGTTACCAAACACGTAGCCCTTCGTCTGCTGAACAAAGGGGCGCCAACCATAGCCATAGGAGCTTGGATCATCCCAGTCGTAATCAACTGTAGGCACACGAGGACCTGGATTTGGGTTGATTGATTGAATGGGGATGAGCTGGAGTGTTCCAATGAGTGCGATGAGAGCGAGATTCATATATCTATTGATAGGGCGTCTGTAAGTAAATGAGTCGAAAAGAGCTGCTTCAAAAGTGATGTAAAATAATTTTTATTTTTTCAATTACAAACATTGCTCAACAAACTTCATGGAAGTCCTTCCTATGCTACACTTATTTTTTTACTAGTTCCCATGTGGGCACCTAGACTTTAAATCAAAACATGGGCAATGATGGTCTACTCATATCAAAACGACGAAGCATCAGTCCAAGCAAGCATAACACCTCCATCAATTTGCTGCTGCTGTGGCTCTATTGCCAAGTCAGGAGCCACACTCCATCCATGTGCAAAGTTCCCCCATCTGAATTTTCATGTTGAGGTTGGTCTGAGTAGGTTGTTGTTGGGATCACGCTCATTGGCAGCACATGATCCACGTAACTAAAAAGAAGCTGCTGTTCCTTCCGCAATGGCTGTCCTTCGCAAATGATGATGCAACAAATTACGCGAGAACAACAACTGGTTATGCAGCGCTAAATGCAAATTCAGCAGCAGCACATGATGGCCATGCCAATATCATTCATAGTATAACCATTAAAGATTCATTTCGCTGTTCCTTCTTAGCTCCTTCCCCTTCATTTCGTCAATCTCCGGACTTCCTCTAACAATTGTGCTCATCATCCTTTCCCTCTTTTTGATTCCGCTCGGTGGAAAAACGTAATCTTTTCTCCCCGGCAGTCCCACGTGTTCCAAATCCCTCTTCGCTTCCTTGCTCAACGACCAGTGCCTTGCTCTCTGATTTTCCTTCATCTTTGAATTCATTATTTTAGCTACTTCGTCTTCGTCGTCGTCATCACTGTTATAATATAAATCGCTAGCATCACCTTCTTCGTACATCGAACGAAGCGGCGGGGGTGGAGGTGGAGGTACTTTCCCCTTTGGCAAAATTCCATGTCTACTTCCTTTCCTAAGCTGCACCGTGGCGAAGCGAATTGAGAGGAATAATGTTAGTTCAGTGACAGTGGATGTAGCCATGTTATTGTTTCAGGGACGATTCAGATCAAGGTCATGTGCACGCACGCCAATGTGAAAACTCGAAAAAAACACAAAAAAAAGGCGAGTCACTAATTCGGCCGTAACTCCAACGTATGGAGGTTTTAGATTCTCAAAATTGGACACGGCGGCAGGTTCGGCCAAGCGCATCTTTTGGTGCGAGGGGGTTGTTCAGGGACGGTCCAAAACACGCATTCATATGCAATGGAGTGAGCGGAGACGGAATGAAACTCACCTTCTCCCTTACTTCCTCGCTCAGCGCTGGAGCTGGTACTGGTACTGAAGTTTGAGGGTGAGGGGGGGGGGGAGGAGGTTTCCGAGAAACGCTCCGGCGAGCCTCCCTCGGTTGCTTCATGCCTTCTTCAAAGAGCTGCAAATTCTGCGCCGAGCGGGTTAGCTTAGTAAGTAGTGGATGATGTACGGGGGTGGTAGCTGTAGAGCCGCACGAAGTTCCGCTCACCTTGCTGAACTTTTCACCATCGTCTTGTTTACGAGGAGGTGGCGGTGGCGGTGGTTTTGGCCTCGTCAAGGTCATTCCCGTCATTCCAACCAACCGAGAAATCTCTATATGATCTGAGGAGGAGGAGGAGGAGGAGAGCATTGTTTGTGGTGCGGGGCGAGGAGGAGGACGAGGAGGAGGAGAAGGTGAAGGAGGCGTTGCCATATCCATGCTTGGGGTTCGGGGCGGAGGCGAAGGTTGCCTAGTGCTAGTTCGACGCATTTTAGCACTCTCCCGACGAGTGGTTGTGATGGAAGCCCGAGGGTTCACAGATGAGCCCTTGGAAGTTGAGCTGTTGGAAGTTGGGCTGTTGGAAATTGAGAGGCCGGAAATTGATGTGGACGCGTCTCGACCACTTCCAGCTGTTTTGTTTGTGGATTGTTGAAAATTGTTGTCAATGTTGCGCTGCTCCTCCATGCCACTTGTTTGCCTTGGCGGCGACGGCGGTGGCGGCGGCGGAGGAACGCTCTTGACCCTATCATCGCTCTCCCTCCGGTGCGGGGGGTGGCTCACCAATGGGCTTCCAGTCGACGTGGACGTGTCCCGCCCACTTCCAGCTGTTTTGTTTGTGGATTGATGATGATTGTTGTCAATTTTGCGCTGTTCCTCTGTTTGTTTCGGCGGCGGCGGAGGAACGCTCTTGACCCTACCATCGCTCTCCCTCCGGTTTGTCTGGTGGCTCACCACTGGGCTTCCAGTCGACGTGGACATGTCCCGCCCCCCAGCAGCTGTCAC
>BRYC01000233.1:43367-58843 GCA_030267985.1 Parmales sp. scaly parma | reverse complement strand
CCCCCTCCTCCTCCCTCCCCCCCCCCCTCTCCCTCCTCCCAAAACTCTTTCTCCTTCTCAACCTATACTACTCCCTTCATCACCGCCCCCCAAAATTCTCTCCTCCCCCATAAATACTAACTCACCACACATCACACTTCACACACTCACATTTCACTCTTCACACATCACACACAAACACAAGGGAATGAAATTGTTTATTTCATTGTTATTGTTCTCAGGGGGTACTGAGGTTCATGCGACACGTTCCAGCTCAGATTCAACCAACACTGAGAACTTGGTATTCCCATTCTCGGGCACGGTCACAAAGAACGTGTTGAAGAAGCTCTGCAAACATCTTCCTGACACTCCGTCTCGTTCTTCCTCTTGGGGGCCCCAACGATTCACGTCAAGTGATTCTTCCTCCGTTTCTGGCTCCTGGAATGACTGTGAGGAGTACTGCGAGTACTGTGAGTCGAAGGCCTTGACTATGACCACGACCAAGTCGACCAAGGGCAAAAGCAATCGTCAACTCGGTCCAGGGTCGAGTCGATCTGACTCTTCTGGTCAATCTGACTCTTCTGGTCAATCTGGTCAAAAATTCTCCTCCAAAACCAACAGCATCTATTGTGTTGGTGACGACGATACCACATCCAAGTCCACCAAGACCAAAACCAAGACCAAGACCAACAGCATCAGCAGCATCAACCAACCATTTTGCGACTGCACCGGGACTCGATCCCCCACGGACAGTCCCACTTCAGCACCATCATCAGCGTAAGTTCTCTCCTCTTTTCTCATTTCATTTCATTTCATTTCATTCACTCCACTTCCACTTCCACTTCCACTTCCACTTCCACTTCCACTTCCACTTCCACTTCTCGAAAAACTAATTTATTCTCACCAATTTCAATTTCAGTCCCTCGGCGGCACCATCCGCAGCACCGAGCGGAGCGCCGAGCGAGGCGCCTTCAGCAGCACCCAGTGCTGCCCCAAGTGCTAGTCCGAGCAACGCTCCAAGCGGTGCACCTTCAGCAGCACCTTCAGCAGCACCCAGTGCTGCCCCAAGTGCTAGCCCGAGCGCCTCACCAAGTGCTAGTCCGAGCAACGCTCCAAGCGGTGCACCTTCAGCAGCACCCAGTGCTGCCCCAAGTGCTAGCCCGAGCGCCTCACCAAGTGCTAGTCCGAGCAACGCTCCAAGCGGTGCACCTTCAGCAGCACCTTCAGCAGCCCCCACAGAGAGTTGTACTCTTTTCGGTGATGAGTGTGATGTGACCAGTGTAAATAATACTTGCTGTGAGGTTTCTGGTATGACTCCACAGTTGGCGAGTGTCATTGCCATTGATTCAGACTGTGCGACAGGTTTTTGTCTTTGTGGAGGTTTCCTTAATAAAAAAATCGAATACCTCACCCAACCCGAATCTAGGTGCCAAGTTGATATTGAATGTTGTGTCTCAACCGACCCTCGTTATTCGGCTAAGGTAAGTTTATCATTGCTCGCGTAAAATTCATCAGAAATTGCTCACACGATAAATTATAATTTCAGTGCGCCAAAATCACCAATGTTACCACCAATGTTACCAGCGATAGTGATAATTTTTGTTGCCTGGTCAATGCGTCTCTAACAGATGTGGATACTTGTTTGAATTCGTCGATTTGGGGGATTGAATCTGAGTATTCTCAGTTCGTATATTAGTTGAGTGGTGCGGATTTGGATTTGGAATTGGATGTGGGAAAAGGAAAAAGGGCAAGGGTCATGTGGTCATGTGGGGTTTTGGAAATGAAAAAAAGAAAGAAAAAAGAATAAAAAGACATAAGAGAAGAGAATTGAGAAAGAAGAGAATTGTGTTGTTATGTTCCTTCTGCTTGATTGACAGTATATTTCATAAATTTGTTTGATGACAATTTTTGTTTTGTGGTTCGTTTGGCAGAACTGGTTGATATTTGCTGTATCCGCTTTTCCCAAATTTTCACTTTCTCATTCAAAACCCTTCTCTCCCCTCGACAATCCCCAACACTCAATTCGAATTCAGTTGTTGAGTTTTCACTGAATAATCTAGTTTACATTGTAGCTCGCTCACTGCTTTGATTGATATCATGAAGGGAACTTTTGATAAAGTAGAATTTCTCGCTGCAATGTTGCTGCAATGTAATTCGCAAGTAAATAAATTCTACAGATTTTCTTTAGTGGGCAATAGAGGGCGGAAAGGCCTTGGCGATTCATTTTGAAAGCATCACATTGAATTTAGATGGGATCGAACGAGTTGAGACGAAAATTGGGGTTGTTTTTGGTGTTGCTCTGACACGTTCTATCGTTGTTTGCGAGACTTTGAAACGTTACTCCATCATTCACATGCGAGGAATAAGATCTACAAACGGATGGGGAGTCATGCAGGATAAACCATGATTATTTTGGTGATTTTGCTGAGCCTTTTGGGACACGATCAAGATAGTAGCTTTTCTGTGTATTTCCACCAAGAATAACGTTGACGAATAGCGTTTTACCGGGGAATAACATCAGTTGGCAATGTACAATTGTAGAAAATTTTCTAAAATGGTTCAAACCAAAATCACTACACCGAGCAATCATGAATTTTAAGCGCCCGGTTTCCCCCACTAACGCCTCTACCAAACGTCAGCGTACCTTTGGCCCTGATTATAATAGTGAGGTTGCCACGATCAACACATCGAGCAACAGTTTGGCCAAAAGGGTTCTTGTTCTGGCCAAACACCTTTCTAATTTATTTCCAATTCCCCCAAACCAACTTCCTAAAATCCCCTCAGATTGGGGTATAGCATTGGGCCATCAAAATCTAGGATACAATTTGATAACACTGTCGAAAAAGGAGCACATGGCAATGAAGAATTCTGGTCACCCACCCTTAGATCTGTCTTATCCGTCGATACAGTCGTCCCTTCTGTCTCTCTCACCCCCTATCCCCCTCCTAAAACAAACGCACACTCTACTGCACTCAGCGTCGTCTACCTCAACCAGCCAACACCCTTACGTTTGCTGGAATTCGAAGGACTCTGCTCCGCAGATCGTTTTGGGGAAGGACCGACTCACAGCCGGGGGAAAGATTGATGGGGGCTTCAGGATGGTTAGAGGAAGCAAGGCTGTTAGCGAAGGGTGCTGGTATTTCGAGTGCGAAGTATTGGGGAGGGGGGCGGCGTTTGACGATCTTGAATCCTCTCAGGTGGAGACCAACAGCAGCAGCAGCAGCAGCAATAGCAACAGCATCAGCAGCAGCAACAGCAACAACGGTCACGTCAGAATTGGTTTCTCAATGCGCACTGGTGACCTACAAGCTCCCGTGGGATTCGACAAGTGGAGCTACGCCTACAGGGATGTGTCAGGCAGCAGGATTCACCAGTCTCGCCGAGAGGATACCTGGAGCGGGTTGGTTCCAACTGATGACAACGACGACGACGATGATGATAAAACAAAAGCACCGGAAAAGTATTTGGGCGAGTACGGAAAAGGGGATGTGGTTGGTCTTATGATCTGCCTGAAGGAGAAGGGGGAAAAAACAACGATTGATAAGAGTTTGGTTAGTGTGGGGAGGGGGAAAAGTTATGGGAAATTGAGCCCGCTAGGCGACGAAAGTGATGGCGGGGAAAGTGGCGGGGAAGGTGGAGCTTGCGAGGGCGGCACAAGTCACGCATTGATCACAGAATCAAAACCCCGCACGAACGCTAACTTTGGTCTCACGCCCATAACGAACCACATTCGATTCTTCAAAAACGGCAAGGTGAGCAATTTTTCGACACCAACAACTTGGTGGGGCTGGCGAGCGGCATGCGAAGCAGTGTTGCTCGCTTCACTCGCTGCTCGCTTCACTCGCTGCTCGCTTCACTCGCTGCTCGCTTCACTCGCTGCTCGCTTCACTCGCTGCTCGCTTCACTCGCTGCTCGCTTCACTCGCTGCTCGCTTCACTCGCTGCTCGCTTCACTTCGCTTCACTTCGCTTCACTTCACTTCGCTTCGCTTCACTTCGCTTCACTTCGCTTCACTTCACTCGCCTATTTAAATTCCAACCCAATAAAATCACCCCCAAATTCTTTCCACTTACACTCACAGCTTATGGGACCTATATCGGAGGTGAGAGGAAAGAAGGAGGGCGGGATCGCATTCAATCACGTGAATAGTGGATTGTGGTACCCCGCGTTTTCGGCCTACGACGGTGGAAGCGTCAGGGCTAATTTTGGACCGCTTTTCAAACATGATCCGGTCGAAATGCTTCGGGAGGCCGGGGTGGAGTACAGGAACGTGAAGGGCTTCCAGGAGGCAAATAGGGAAATTGTTGAGCCAAAGGTCAAGAGCGACAAACTGGAGGAGTTTCGCCGGGAGCAAGCGTACAGAATTATCAAGGCTGAAAAATCGAGAGGGAAGAAGAAATTGGATTATGACAATCCCGACAGCTGGAGCGATTCGGAAATCGTGCAACTGCAGCAAGACAATATGCAGACGATATTGTTACTGTCCGAACTCATGACGAGCCAGGTCGAGTGGACCAAAAATCAGGCTTTTGACTTGGCGTACAGGAAGGAGTTTGGAAGTGAGTTTGGAAGTGAGTTTGGAAGTGAGTTATAAATTTGAATTTTTGTACTTGGTTTTTTTGAGAGTCGAGAAGAAAGTACAGTAAGGGAAAGTAAAGCGTTACCAGGAGCCAAAGAAAGTCCCAAGTTCTAAAATGTGAAGTGTTCCTCTCAAGCTCGACCACTGGTCCTTGTAGTTCAGAACGCTCCCCTCCTTTGTCCGGTCTTCCTTGTGCTACCCCAGACTCAGAACCGACGGGCCTCATAAGGCTTGAGGGCATGTCGACACACCATCAACATAGTCATTTTCTCTATAAATTTAGGCACCTAAACCACAAAACACGTGCAAAATGTGCGTTTAAAGTTTTAACAAATTTGCAAATTTCCAATTTCCTTCAAATATTGGAACCGAGCCATTGAGACTTCAAAGGTCACCAATACCACCTAGACAATATGGCAAGAAGTGCCTCCATCATTGCTTTCGTGTTTTCCAGTTCCTGCTTCGTGTTGTCATTGATTCTGCCTCGTTCCCAAGCAGTTAGTGCTCAGGAGAAAGAAATCTATTTGGATAATAACGGGAGCACCGCAATTTATCCGGAGGTCCTTCAAGCAATGCTTCCCTTCCTGACAAAGTTCTTTGGCAATCCCAGCTCTTCTTATGCTCATGGTGTAGAGCCCCGGAAGGCTTTGTCGAAAGCGCGGGATCAGGTGGCCTCCCTCCTTGGAGTTCCTCCCGCTGATGCTTCGGAAGCCATCACCTTCACAGGCTCGGGGACCGAGTCTGACAACACTGCAATTCGTCTTGCAATGCTTGCCAATTCCAACTCCAACTCCAACTCCAACTCCAACTCCAACTCCAACTCCAACTCCAACTCCAACTCCAACTCCAACTCCAATGCCCTCCCTCATATAGGTGATTAAGCGAAGCGAGCGAGCCTTGATGAAGACGAGCATGCTCGCGATGAAGTGCGCGAAATGTACTAAACTAACCCCCACTCAATTCGTTCGGCACGCTCGCCTCCCCCCTGCTTAACAGTAACCTCTGCAGTTGAGCACCCTGCCATTACAAACTACCTCACTCAGCTCGCTTCAGGGAATAAAATATCTTTAACAATAATCCAACCCTCCTCCACCGGCCAAATATCCTCCGCCGAAGTAATAGCCGCAATCACCCCCGCAACTATCCTCGTTACAATAATCCACGCCCAGAACGAAATTGGCTCCCTCAACCCAATTTCTCACATAGCCGAATTCTGCAACTCCAAGTCCATCCTTTTCCACACCGACGCCGCCCAATCTGCCGGCAAAGTTTCTGTGAAACTCTCCGACCTTGGCAACCCCTCAATGGTAACTCTCGTCGGCCACAAGATGGGCGCCCCCAAGGGCGTCGCAGTTCTCTACGTGCGTCCTAAATCCATTCCGAACTGTTCGTTCAAGCACGGTATCGTGAACATTGGGGGGGGGCAAGAATTCGGTCGGCGCGGAGGCACAGGTGAGCGAGCGAAATACTGCGAGCGAGCCTTGAGGAAGACGAGCATACGAGCCACAACTAAACTAATATTATTCAACTCAATTTACTTCTCACCTTCTTCGCTCGGCGCTCGGCGCTCGGCGCAGAGAACGTTCCTTACATCGCGGGCATCGGAGCTGCTTGCGAGAGAGCTAGATTGAACTGGAAAACAGGTTAGCGAGCGGAGCGGGGGGGGGGGGTTGAGGAAGACGAGCATACGAGCCACTACTAAACTAACCCACTCAATTTTCTTCGCTCGGCGCAGATTCAGCAAGCCTTGAGAAATTACGGGCTCGAATGATCGAGCTTTTGGTTGAGCGGCTTGGAATAGAAAGAATTTCCATCAACGGGCCAACGAATAAAGCCGACCGCCTCCCGAGTACGCTCAGCGTTGCAATTCTTGGAACAACAGCGTCGGATTTAATAAGGAAATTAAAGGGTCAGGTTGCGATTTCTGCAGGATCGGCCTGTCACGGTGACTCCGTCTCAATTTCCCCCATTCTTTCAGCCATTGGCTTGGACAGGAATGGCGCGTTGAGCACGCTGAGGATATCTTTTAGTCCGTTGACGTCAATGGAGGAGGTTGAGGAATCCGCGCAGCAAATTGCTGACCAAGTCGCTTTGTCAAAATTTTGATTTTTCTACCATTTACATTTACATGATTGTGCATGCTCTGCTACCTTCCTTGTCATCCTCATCGCTGTCACTGTGGCTATCGTCACTATCGTCGCTATCGTCGTCGTATCTATCATCATCGTCATAATCATCATTTTTTTTCCTCCGAAGGTCTCCCATTCTTTTCCCCTCTGATCCATGCTTCTTGTCTCCCTTTCGCCTTTTCCTCAGCTCGTTGACCGACTGGAATTTGCTTTTTATTTTCCTTGACTTCAAATTGTCGTCGCTACTATCACCGCTTTCGCTGTCACTGTCACTGTCGCTATCAATATCTTGCAATTTCCGTGCGTCAGAATCAAGCAAATCGTCTTCGTCGTCACCCCCCCCACCCTTGTACTTCAATTTATTAATCATGTTGCTTTGTTTTTTCAAGTTCTTCTTCCTTCTCTTCTCCAATTCGATCTCGAGCTTCTCCTTAATTGCTTTCCTCGGGTCGGCTATCCCAGCCTTCGCCTTGCTCAGCTTTTCCTTGGCCGAATCGGCCTTCATTAAAATCTCGTTTTTCTTCTGCTCGACGCTGTTCGCAATGCCCAGCTTGATGACCTCGGCGCGGTCCTGCGCTTCCCTCAGCTTCTGCTCAACCCTGATAAGCGGCTCAGCCATTTTTTCTTTCACCAGCTTCCCCCCAAGCTCCAACATCTTCCCCCCCTTTTCGACAAACCCTTCAATCTCCCCATCCTTCTTGTGGAACTCGTCCAGGTAGCTGTCCATCCTGTCGTTCTCCTCGAATCTGGGGAGCGATTGAATTGATTGGATTAAATTAATTGGATTGTTCGGGTTAGCTGTGTAGGGGTGTGCCGCTCGCTTCGCTTCGTTTCGTTTCGCTTCGCTCGCCCACTCACTCGTCAAACTCGTCCCTCTCCGCAACTCTTGGATCATGCACCCCCGTGCACGATCCGATACACCGAAACGTCGCCCAGTAGAACGGCGAGGCGAACGGTCTAGCGTCCTTTTGAACCCTCTCCCAACGGTCCTCAGAATCTTTGAACTTTCCTGCACCCTTTAGCATCTTCTGGGCGAGGGCAACAGACCACAGCTCGTCGTCAATGTCTTCGAGGATGGATCTCGAGATTCGCGAAGCCCACATGAAGTTTCTGATGCTGTGGGTGACATCATAAGAGGCATTTCATTCTTGAGTTAGTTTTAATACACCACACCACACACCACACCACAACACACACCACACCACACCACACCACACCACACCACAACACGCACTCACCTCGAAAAGGTTGCGTTCTTTAGCCAAAGTGATGCATGCCTCAGTGCCACCGCCACCGGTCTCACTTCGTCAGCACAATCAACCACGTCTTCGTAAAATTTTGCAGTGAAGAAAATAGTCGACAGCGCGTTGCTCTCGTCGCTCCACAGTGGAGCAATCACCGTCTGCGCTCCTGTCAGCAACAAGGTGTCGCAGATGTCGATGCCTATCGCCCTTTTTGCCTTCAAACTAGACTGTTCGTTGGCCACCTGCACCCCCGACGCGGTTGCCCCGCGAGAGAGGAACACCAGACCACAATGCTTCAAGCACATATTTTTCAAAATGTCCTTTGCGGTATAGTGGGCCACTCCGTTCACCACAGCTACGCCTTCGCTTGCCGTAGTTTTCTTTCCGGTTAAGGACGGGGCTAGTAGAATCGTGGGGGTCGGGAACTGGATCACGGGGGCGGCAAGGTGGAGGCACCGGCATTTGTTCAGGAACTTTTTGTGCGTTTCGGAAATTTTGGATGATGGGTTCGAGGAGGACTCCGAGTCCGAGTCCGAGTCCGACTCGTCGGAGTTGTTCTCCTCGCCAGAGCCAACCTCAATATCATGAAATTTCCCATCCTCGCCCAATACCTGGGCACCAATTTTCTTCTTCTTCAGCTTCTTCTTCTCCATGTTCGCCTTTTGGGCGTCGGTCAGGTTTCCGCCTCCACTCACGTTGACATTGTCGGCATTTGTGACGCTCACAATGTCGTTTCCTTTGTTTTTGTAGTTTGCGTTGGTCAGCGCAACGTCGACGTTGGCCAGCTCGCCATCAACCAATGATGAATCACTCCGCTCGTTGCTCCACATCATTTTTGCAATATTTCCTTCCATCGTGGCCAGCCGCATCTGCTGGCTGCTCCCCTTGTGGTGGGGCACGGGGTTACACACCACACTCAACTTGTGGTAGTGCCAAGGGGTAGTTTGCCGCGCCCACTCCGCCTGGTGATCGCAAAAGTCACTCATTAAAAAGCTGCTGCAGTATCTTATGGCATATCTGTCGATCAGAGTGTCGCCCCTGTACATTCGCGATCCGCTCGTGGGAATGGGTAATGCGTGGAGCGGGGCTAATCGAAGGGGTCCCTGAGGGATGATGCAGAGGGAGTCAACGTGGTGAGGTAGCATGTTTAGAATGCGGGAGATGCCAAGGGAATCTCCCAAAAATTTTAGAGCCCGCTGCACTGGGGTTAGTTGCGCGAACTGATTTGATTCACTCGTTCACGCTTTGCTTTGGCGTAGCGTAGCGTTGCGTTGCTTTGCTTCACTCACCTCTAACAAAAAACCACGTTTATGGTACTGTTTCGTCCTGGAAGCGTCAAGGTACGCGGAAATCGCAACCTCAACCCCCTTTTTCCCGTCCTTCGCCTCGCAGCAAAGCATCTTCACCTTGACATCGCCCGGAACTCGCACGTAACCGTTTCCTTTCTGCTTTAATCGCTCTCGTTTCAATATTCGTTTCTTCCTTTTCCGCATGGCCTTCTTTGCCTGCCTGATTTTCATCCCGCGAATCTTGACCATTTCCTCGTCGTCCTTCTGGCGTTCTTCCACCTCGATGATTCTCTCGGTCCGGTCGAGCGCGGCGGATTTCTTCTTGCCGATCTTCTTGCCCATAGGCGTGAATCTAATCAGATCGCGGTACACAATTATCGCGAACAATGCTTGACTACCAACTTTCCCCTCCCCGCTCATGCTGGCCCCGTCCTCAGTGTCCCTCTGAACCCCCCCCTCTTCGCTCATGAACCATAGCACCTATTTTGTGAGATTAAGATTAGGTTAGACTTTGAGTTTTTAAAGTGTGTGTTGTCTGTGACCGCGCGATCACCTTGGCCTCGTACAAATCGATGCTCTTGAGCAAATCGTGATCGCTTGGATAAACAGAGTTCATCGGCAACCCCAATTTCTTCAAGTCGTACTCCATCTCCTCGTCTCTGTTCAACTCGATGTTCGGCACGATATTTACCATCGGCAAAAAACCGTCCCTCTCCGTTACTTCCCCCTTCAAAAATTGTTCCAGATCACGGCTGAACTTCACGCACTTGCTCACGTCAGTTGATTTGGCACTGAGCCACTGCAAGGTCTGCTCGCCCTGATTCTTTGCGTCGCTAAACTCGTGCTTCTGCTTTTTGTGCTCAGATTCCAGCCGACGAACTTCCCGAATGGACCGAATTAGCCTGCCGCAAATCAGACATCGTATAATTCAGAGGTTAGAACTGAATTTGATTTTATTTCGCGCCGCCCGCCCACCCGCCCACCACTCACCTTTGCTTAATCTTGATGTACTCCTCCGAATTCCAATATTGCAAATCGTGGTTCAAGCAGTCAATGACTCTCCTACTTTTATCCGCTTCTGCCGCCTTGGTGCCCTCTATCATTTTGATTCTCGCAGCCCTGCACGATATTTTCAGCGCCTCCATCGCTCTGGGATGGGCTAGAACTTTGGCCTCGTAATTGTACATTTTGCCGATGCTGTTTGTGGGTTAGTTTAGTTGCGCTGCGCAAATGCGCAGCGTTGCGTTGTTGTGATACGTCGTAGTGGCTCACTCACCTGGCCAAAATCTCGTACTTTCTCCGCGCATAGTCGCTCATGTTCTCCAAGTTGTTCCTCGCGTTGGTCAACCAAACGTTGAACTTGCTCTCCTTTCTTTGTTTGCCTCCTGGTGCTCTGATGTGGGAGGGGGCCACCGGTATGTCGTCAATGTTCCAAACGGCCTTGATGAACTTGTCCTCAACGGTTGACTTCAAGCCTTTTGGCGGAGGGCCTTTTGGGGGTCGGACACCTACAGGCGCAGTGGGGATGGCTCCGGCTGCCGTGAGCAACACGGACGCAGGCGGAGGCATCGCAGGAGCTTTGATATGGGAGGGAGCCATTGGAACGGATCCAGGAGATTTCCGAGACTTGAAGTTGGAGGCAGAGATTGCTTCGTCACGTTGGTTTGCCCGCAGTGCGTTGGTGACTGCGATGCGATTTGCGTTAATGAATGATACGGTAGTACAACCCAACTCAACCCAACCCAACTCAACCCAACTCAACTCAACTCAACTCAACTCACCTTGCTTCTGCTCCTTCTTCGTTGGGGTACTATACCCCAAACCGATTTTTGCTCCTTTTTGAGTTTTGGCGCTTGATCCGCCCCACATAATGATGGATCTCCAACCGGACTTTTTCTTATTGGCGAGCTTCTTGTTCAGCTCCTTTTGCACGAAGTAGGCCTTACCCTTGACGTCTTCAACTCCAAGCAAGTCTGCTTTCAGCTGGCGTGCTTTCTCATCGAGCTTTTCGCCAATATTTCCAATTAGCGGTTTTTTCTTCAAGGCATTTTCAAGATCGAACTCGCCGCCCATATCCTCGGTCGCGTCGTAGTCGTCTTCTTCTTTCTCCCAGTCGGCCATTCCCTTCTTCTTCCGTTTGACGGTCGACTTAGTTGTTTTGGCGTCGGTTTTGATTTCGTTTTTGTCCTGGGCGAGTTTTTCTAAACCTGTGAATTGGAATTTTTTGATTAGATTAAATGAAATATTTCAAAAAACATCGAGGCGAGGATAAAAGGTTTCGATTCGACTCACGCTTCTTCTCCTCCAACTCTTCCAACTCATCCGGGTCAAGGATCCAGATCCAATCCTCCTTCCTACCCTCGTTCAATGAGGCTAGGGTTTTTCTGTCCTCCCCGCCTTCCATGAGAGCGCGCACCACGCAAATCTCCGCGCTGGCCTCGAACAACCCTCCCACCTTCGTCCAAACATCCCAAGGCTTCTTAATTTTGTCCTTTCCCCCGTTCTCTTGGTCCAAAAATACTTCCTTGTCGTAGCTCGCAATGTTGCACATGATTCCCGCTGACAACGTGGCCGAACGATACGCGTTGGCCGCCTTGCTCAGCTCGCCCATTTTGATGAAAGTTTCGCCTATCCTGCACTTGACCAAACTGTACTGCTCCGGGTAACTCGTAGGCTTCCACTCCTCGCATGCTGCGTGGTAGTGGCCAACGGCTTCAGCCAACGTCGACTGAGCCTCGAAAATGTCCATCACGTCTGCATCTCCGACAGTCAGCACGTCAGCTCGAATGGTGTGGGTTGCAGCCATCACGGAGTGAATCGCGCAGTAGCGATCAGGGGCCGGAGCGGTGTTTGCGGTGATGTAAGTGAGAGCGTTGGAAAGGTGGTTGATTGAGGTTTCGACGAGTTTGTCAGCAGCTTCCTTGTTCAGAGTGGTGATCCGGAAGGAAACGTTCCCTTGGCTGTCCTTCGTTCCGTTCAGCTTGCGGAGTTTCAGGTGTGTCATGTAGCCGAGCTGCCAATGTAACTCCGCCCATTCCCCCTTTTGGTGAACCCGATCTGTGCTCTTTAAACTCTCAGTCAAGTGCGAAATCGCCTTGTCCACATCATCGGTGATATTGCTCAACAAGTCTTCCCCAGCGTTTGCCGCTTCAGGGGCGTCTACCCCCGCATGCATCTTCGCCAACATTGCGTGTGCTAGGACGTGGTCCGGACTACCTCTCAACAGCAGCTCACACGCTTCCTCCAAGAACCTTATGCTATCATTGTAATTATTGACAATGTTTCCTTCGTGGCGACGGGCAAAGGTCACCCCCATGATGTACTTACACTTTCCAAGCTCAAGTTTGGGATCAACGTGCTCGGTGTCTCCAGTCACGAGTGTTAGGACGAGGAATTTATTGCTTAAGATTGAAATTGTTATTGGTATTGAATTTTTGTGGGATGAAAGTTAGTAAAGTAGAACGATATGCACTTTTTTGCAGTTTTTCGGCGAGGAGACTTGAAATCTCTCACCTGCTGGCCTTGCTGGCTTTGTCAGTTTTCTTGTTGATTTCCGAAAGGGAAGAGAAAACGTCGGCGGCCTCCTCCAGGTTTCTGATGCAAACCTCGATGGACTCCTGCTCGTCAACGTGGAACTTGTCGCCTTCGAACCGCTTCATGTGGCAGAAAGCGATTTCTCTTTTTGCTCTGGACCAGCGGATCGGCTGGTCTGTTGGACTGAGAACGGTGAGGGCGGCTTCGGCGTTTTCGAGTGCTATGGGATTTATTGGGATTGGATGAGTGTGATTAGTGAGTGGGGAGAGAATTTTTTGTTTTGGTTTTGGTTTTGGTTTTGGTCTCGGCTCACCTCGCTCCGCATCCAGCATCGCCCGCTCCTTCATCAACTCCAACTTCTTGACAGCCTTCTGCTCGTGCAACCCGACCCGCTCCCTGAACAGGCCACAGGCCATCATCGCCGCGTCGCTCCACAGCAGCGGGTGCGTGCTCTGCTTGTAGACCTGCATCGCGTTCTCGATGTGGTACAGCGAATTCTCAATGTTTGCTTTCCTCTTTCCCCTCTTCCTGTCGATAAAAAGCTTCGCTAGGCTCACGTGGCAGAGAGCCCACTCCTCGGGGAAATCGTAGCGGTCGAAGGAGCGGAGCTGGTTGGAGTAGAACTCAATTGCCGCGTCTGTTTCTACTGGAGCTTTGGAGCGGAGTAAGAAACCGTTTCTGCACCGAGCGAAGCGAAGTATTTTAGGTGTGGGTGTGTGTGGGTATAAATGTGAGTGAACAAATATATAAATTTCATCATTTCTTTTCACACGCGCGCTCACTCACCTGCTTTCAACGACAATATTGTTCGCCCCCACCAGTTTGCTCCCAACCCCGTCTCGTTCCTCTATACTCTTCAATTTGTTCGCGTGCTCACTATTCGCATTCCCCTCATTCTCCTCCCACCAACCGTATTTGTCCGTCTTCTTCCTCCTGTGAAAGTGCCTCCCGAGCCTCGCGTCCTCGGCGGTGGTGTAGCTCGCCGCTCCGTCCCAGAAATTGTCCTCGGTCTTGACCCGCTTCGCGGGCATGAATTTGTTCGTTTGGTAGGTCGCGTCGGTGTTCTCGGTCACCTCGACGCCCTTGATGTCCGACATGCCTGTCACCTCGTCGTAGGAGAGGGCCTTGTTGACAGAGAGCTCGGCAGGGGTGCGCTTGTACCGGTCAAGCTGAGAGTCCATGAAGGTGTTCGTCACCTTCAAAGAGGTGCGCCTGTCGGACTCTGCCTTTGAATCGTGCGAGATGTCCTCAAAAACATTTTGAACAGAAGGTGAAGAGGAAGTGATTTTTTTAAGCGGCGGGAGTTTCCCATTCTTGGACGGAGATTTTTTCGCGAACCGAGACTTCCCATATATATCGCTATCTCTATCTATATCTTTACCTCCATTGCTGCCAACCTCACCTAGAACTTCAGCACGCTTCTTGTCGCGAATTTCCTTCTGAGTGGGAGGTTTGGTCGGGGAGGGAGGAGGCTTAACGGCCGGCTTCGGGGGAGGAGGACGCGACGATACCGGGGTGGCCTTAGGCATGCCAGATAGAGTGAAACCGGAGGATTTTGTTGGTGTTGCATTTGTTGTTGTTGTTGATGTTGATGTTGGGGGAGGGGCGGAGAGGTTGTTCCAGTCTAATGTGGAGATTTGCTTCAGATTCCTGGCCTTCATCTCACCAGCAATTAGATCCTCGAGCTCGCGCCGTTCTGTCATGCCAGAAAAGTCGAGCTGGAAATCCTTGCAGCGACGACGAAGGTTCTTCAGCGTCATTTTCGACAGGGCAATATTGTCGGTCATGATTTGTTTAATAGGAGAAGTGCTGCAAAATTTATGGTAATGTGCATGTGTTATTGAAGGATGAGTACCCACGAGGATTAATTTAAATTTGAAGTGCGTGTTACAATGAGGTACAATGATGTGATGTTTATATTTTTAAAAATTATTTTTTGTTTTTTCAATTTTTTCCTAAATTTTTATTAACAAGCGTGGCTGTGTACGTGTGTGAATCAAGTATGGCGAACCGACTTGTTTTCTCTGATCATGGTAGGTTTTATTTACGTCAAGTCAAAATGGCACATCTTTCAAACTGACTTGATATCTAAATTCTAATTTTAAATATCTTATTATCTTTCCCCTCCTTGATGACTACGTTCGCTTTTTTAGCCGTAACAAACACTGGCGCAGCCCGAATAACCGCCAAACTCTCCTCGGTGAACCGAATCCGCTCCTCAATCCTCCACACGGAGGGCCCCTCCTCCCCGGACTGCAAGCCCAAAAAGGTCCCTCAGGGAAAGTGCCTCACCACCAAGGCTGCGAACGAGAGACGGGCCGATTTTCACGACATGAAATCGAGGTGGGTGGTTTATATTGCTGCGCTGCTACCTGCGCTGCAACTGAAAACTGACACATTAATGCTTGCCCCTGCCTTTCTCAAAACGTCAGACGAGCCCACTCGATGGCCCGCCCCACCTCCCACCACCACAGCCACTCCTCCCTCCAGCTCGCCTACATGATCGCCTGCACCTCCTTCCCCTCTTCAAGCTCCTCCTCGTGCGTGGTGTCGCCAGACCCCTCCCTCCTAACTTCCCTCGCCTCCTCCCGCCTCTCCCTGGACGTCTTCAACCAAACTCCTCGCGACCTTGCCGCCGTGGGGGAGCTCCTGAGATCAAAGGCGGCGTTCGAGGAGCTTAGATCTGCGGAGGTTTGCTGTAAAGGGGGTGGGGGGGGGGGGGG
>BRYC01000233.1:31099-42298 GCA_030267985.1 Parmales sp. scaly parma | reverse complement strand
GGGGGCGGCGGCGGCGGCGGCGGCGGCGAGACAGACGGGATCAGTATTGGCGGCATTGTTGAGGTTATTGACGGGTGGGGGGAGGAGGAGGGGGAGGGAGAGGGGGGCGAACGAGACCAAGACCAAGACCAATACGAAGAAGAGGGCGAGGAAGAAGAAGAAGAGAAGAAAATTGCGGAAGAGGAAGCGAATCGAGGGAAGTTCGATCTGAAGGAGCGGTTCGTTTATAGCGACGAGGAGGACGACGAGGAGGAGGAGGACGACGAGGAGGAGGAGGAGGAAGGCTCGGACAAGGAAAACAACGGCAATAACGCTAGCTACATTGGTCCAACGATTGTGATTAACACGAATAGGGTCTCCTCCCCCTCGGGGCTTAAGTTCGCGGAGAAGTTCGTTGATGACAGGGACAATGCCGAAGACGTTGATGAAGAAGAAGAAGAAGAGACGGATGGAGTTGGAGTTGCTAGGGCTGCTCTCCCCGTGGGACCAACCAAGAAGCTCAAGAAGAAGAAGACGAAGAAGAAACTTGGCAGGAAGAAAAAGGCGAGCAGCGCAAGCGGCGGTAGTGGTGCTGGTGCTGTTCCAGTGATTGAAAACGCGAAAGCCCACCACGCAACAAAAACAACAACAACCACTGTCGAAAAAGTCACCAACAAGGCGACCAATAAAGGAAAAAGAACCGCCAAGAGGAAGAAGAAGCCGAAGAAGCAGAGCTCAGAAACGGAGGGGAGGGCCGGGGAACTTGCGGCGACGAGCCCGAACTTCGCGCTCCAAGTTCCGACGATGCCCCCCGCGATTAACTCCCCGGCGAAGGCGAAGGCTGCCTGGGGGGAGAGGGAGAGGGGGGAGGAGGAGGAGCTCGGCGGGGGCGCGGTGGGGAAGAGGAGGAAAGGAGGCACGAAGGAGAAGCGCCTCGAGGAAGCGCTTTTCGGCAAGAACAGCAAGAAGCCGACGAGCGTGGTGAAAGTTTCGACGCCGAGGAAGGTTGTGACGACTGTGAGCAGCGGGTATGGGAACAACAGCAAGATTATCGTTAGTAGGAATGTAACGAAGGTTGTGAGCGATGGGGGGTTTACGAGGAAGAAGAAGGAGAAGAGAAAGGGGATTCTTGGGAAGAAGAGGAAGGGGATGATGACGAAGAGAATGGTTCAGAAAAAGGAGGCGGCGGAGAGGGCGTGGATGAGCGAGAGTGAGAGCGGGAGCGAGGAGGGGGGGGGGGAGCATGACGAACATGACGTTGACGACGATGATGGTTTTGACAGTTACAGCAACAGCAACAGCAACAGCAGCAGCAACAACGAAGACGACATCCTCAACCCCCCCAACCCCCCCAACCCCCTCCAAGGAATTGGCGAGTTCCTCTTGAACAACAGCTACGAGTTCGCGTCAGGGCAGCAGAACATCCTAACGAGCTTGGACGAGATGGAGGCGTTGAAATCGACAGTTGCCGACGACAAAGCTGGGAGCACGGGGGAGGAGGACGAGCAGACGCTCAAGAAGCTAGAGGAGATGATGAGGAACATGAACAAGGAGCTTACGAGCTTGGAGGCGACGATCAAGGACAAAAAGGGGAAACCGAAGGGAAATTTTTTTCCGAGAAAGAGCCCGAACAAGGGAAAGGGCAAGAGCAAGAGCCCGAAGAAGGCGACTAGAAGTATGGAAAACGAGTTGAATTTGAGTGCGATATCGAATGAGAACGAGGAGATGATCGAGGAGATCAGCAACCAAGTAGCAACCAAGCTGAAGAATATGTTTGACTAAATTGTCTAAATTTGTGGCTTAAGAATGCTTCTTCCCCCCTCCACTCCTCTGAAACCTAGTTTTTAAAATTGTAATTTCTAGCGTCACGTCCAGCCGACGCTTCTCGACCTTCTGCAGCTCCAAAAAAAGCCTCTTCTCCTCCTCGACAAACTTCTCCAGCCAAAACTGCACCGCTTCGTCCTCGCTCATGCCCCGCACCTCGTCGAATTTCAGGATTCTCCCAAAACCATGTACGTACCTCCCCTTGTTTGGAATCAGATTGAACGGCACCCCCCACCTCCCCTTCCACAGACAAATTCCAACCCCAAATGTTCTGTTCAGCCACAGCTGCACAGCTGTAACCCAGTCAGGAACTTTCAGCGGCTTGTATGCACTGCACTCATCGAACATGTAGCAAGGAACGAGGTCCAATTTTTTCCTCAAAGCCATTCGCAGAAATCCCGTCCTTAGGAATATCCTGTCAACGCCAGGTTGCTGGCTTATCATCTCGTGAACACCCCCAGGCACAAGACCGAACACTGCGCCGAGCGAAGCGAGGCGCATTTTTGAAGCAAGAGCAAAACGAGTGAAGAGAGTCAAAAGAATTGAGTGGGTTAGTTCAATAGTGGATGTAGCCATTATTTCTCGTAGCCATTTCGCTTCCCTCACCTTTTAGCTTTTCAACCACCGCCAGCGACGCGATTCGCCCCCCCAGAGTGAGCACCAACTCCCTCAAAACTGGGACAAAAAATAGGATCTTCGCGCTAACAGCAAATATATCATCAACATCAACCCCCATTTGCTCGCTGAGCCCTTCTCGCTCTGCGTAAAATGGCATGGCGAAGGCCGGGAAAAGCAAATGGTGGCAGCAGAATGCCCAGCAGTGTCCCCTTTTGTTCCTGTAGTCCTTCAGGTCCATGCTGAAGTGCAGCTTCCTATCCATCCCGAGCAACCTTGTGAAAAGCAGTGTGTCAACGAATAAGAACACCCGGACAAATTGCCACCTCCAGGGCACATGGACAGGTCTAGAGGCAAATCTCTGGCTATATCTAAACCAGATCAAATAGCACAGGCTGAAAAGTAGGATCCAGCTCATTGCATGTCGATGGTATTCCCTTATTTACAAAATATTGATTCAATTAACAAGCAAACAATGTTGCCGTACGGCTTCCGTCGGGATCGTATTGCTTTACAGATTTTTGATTTTTTTGATTTTTTTTTGTCTGAAAATTGGCCTTCATTAAATAGCATATAATTTTGGCTATCTGCTGACTAGTTATTCCATTTAACGAACAACCTTGTTATTCCATTTAACGAACAACCAATAGATAATGTCGTCAGAGCTAGAGCAAACGCTCATATCATGTTCGTCTCCAGGTGAGCTGGAGAAGTCCCCTTCCTTTCTAGCTTGTCCAGCTCTGCATGCAGAGCTAGACCCTCTACCCTTCCACCACCCAGTTTCTTGCTAACATGAAAACAAACTCCACCCCCACACCCCCACACCCATTACCCATTCCATCCCACCGCAGACCTAGCAACTCGACAAGCTGCAGAGCAAAAGCTGGCCCAGGCTGAGCAGGGCAACCTGTCCGGCTTCATGCTTGCCCTTGTGACAGAGCTGGGCACCGAAACGAAGAGCCTCCAGCCGCGGCAGCTTGCTGGAATCCACCTGAAGAATCTCATATCCGCGAAGGATTCCAACATCTACACCACCAAGGTTGCTCGTTGGCTTGCCCTTCCTGGTCCCGAAAAGGATCAGATCAAAAATAACCTAATTCAGATTTTGCTTTCCGAGCAGCTGATTGCCCGCCACACTGCGGGTCAAGTCGTGGCCGAAATTGGCGCGATCGATCTCCCCTCGAACCAGTGGCCTTCATTGATGCAAACTCTCCTCCTCAATGTAACCGGCCAATCTGCCGACGGGGTGAAGATCACCACCCTCGAGTGCCTTGGCTACATGTGCGAGCGGATGGAAGCCGTTGGCTCCTCCCTCGAGCAGACCGCCACGAATCAGATCCTCACCGCGATTGTGGACGGAATCAAGGAGAACCGGCCGGCTGAAATTCGATTCGCGGCGGCCACAGCCCTTCGCCATTCCTTACTCTTTTGCCGCACCAACATGGAGACGGCGGCTGAGCGGAATATGATTATGCAGGTCATTTGCGAGGCTACGAGGTGTGAAAATGAGAAGGTGAGTGAAGTGAACAAGACAAACATATATCAAATTGCTCTCCTCACACTATCCCAACTCCAACTCCAATCCCAATCCCAATCCCAATCCCATCCCAACCCCAATCCCAATCCCAATCCCAATCCCAGGTTCGTGTTGCCAGCTACGAGTGCATCGTGCAGATGGCCGAACACTACTACGAGCACCTGGACGACTACATGAAGGTTTTGTTCCAGCTCACGTTCAACACGATCAAGACCGACGTGGACGTTGTGGCAACCCAGGCGATCGAATTCTGGTCGACCCTTTGCGACGTTGAGATTGACATCATGGACGAGCACGCTGACTTGCAGGAGCGTGGACAGCAGCCCGAGCAGCCCCGGAAGGATTACGTCCGGGCTGCTTTGGAATATTTGGTTCCGCTGCTATTGGAGACATTGACCAAGCAGGATGAATCGGCAGGTGAGTCTCACTCAGTCTTCGCTTGCCTTGATGAAGACGAGAATACGAGCCACTACTAAACTAAACATTATTATTCCTCTCAATTCGTTTTCGCACCTTCTTCGCTCGGCGCTTTTCCAGATCCCGATGAAGAGACCTGGAACATGTGCATGGCTGGGGGTTCCTGCTTGCAGCTGGTGTCCAACTGTGTCGAGGACGCTGTCGTGGACTTTGTCATGCCCTTCGTGCAGGGCAGTATCAACTCGGAGAACTGGAGATTCAGGGAGGCGGCCATCATGGCGTTTAGCATGATTTTGGATGGGCCTTCCACCGAAAAGATCGGACCTTTCGTGAACCAGTCAATCCCAGTCCTGATCAACCTCCTTAGGGACCCCCACACCCTCGTTAAGGACACGACAGCGTGGACACTCGGAAGAATTTGCGAAATACACGCGAGATGCGTTCCTCCGCAGATCTTCCCCCAGCTCGTCGAGGGCCTGATGGCCGTCCTTATGACCGAATCCCCCCGCGTCTCCTCGCGATCCTGCTTCGCTCTTCACAATCTTGCCATGGCATTTGAGGGCGAAGACGACGCCACGAACGGCCTCTCTGGTTACATGAAGAACCTCCTCGGCACTTTACTCCAAGTCACTGAGCGTCCCGACTGGGACGAGTCCAACCTGCGCAGCGATGCCTACCAGGCAATCAACATGCTCATCCAGCACGCTGCGCAGGATTGCAACGCTCTTCTTAAAGAGTTGCTTCCAGTCATCATTGGGAGGCTCCAGGCGAGTTTCACCATGCCGGTTGTTTCGAACGACGACAGGGACGCGAAGATGGGTTTGCAGGTGAGTGCGGGTGGGGTGTGCGAGGTGGGGGTGAATGAACATGATGCAAAATTAAACTCGTTTAAAGGCTGACCACTCGTGGAGCTGGAGAATTCGTTGGTTCGATTAGCTGATTTCTCGATTGGATTGGACTGGATTGAAAATTAACAAATTTTACTTTACTCTGCCCAAAATTTCACTAACCACAACCATAACCACAGTCCCTACTCTGCGGAACCCTCCAAGTCATCACCCAACAGCTCGAGAAACCCGACCTAGCTCCGTTCGCGGACCAAATAATGACCAACATATTGAAGGTGTTCGAGAACCGTAATGCAACTGCCGACGAAGAGGCATTGTACGCCGTTGGAGCTCTTGCCGACAAGCTGGAGAAGGACTTCAACCGATACATGCCCGCGTTCATCAACTGTGTCATGGCAGGCTTGAGAAACCACGAGGCGTACCAGGTCTGCATCGTGGCGGTGGGCGTCGTGGGAGATTTGTGCCGGGCTTTGGAGGGCGAAATCCAACCCTACTGCAACGATCTTTGCACCGCTCTGCTCGAGAACTTGAGGAATCCGGAGCTTAACCGCGAGGTAAAACCCTGCGTGCTGGGCTGCTTCGGCGACGTGGCACTCGCTATCGAAGGCAACTTCCTCCCTTACCTCGAGGTCACGCTCCAGATGCTGTTGCAGGCTTCTCAAACGATGGCCCCCGAGGACGACGAGGACCTAATCGAGTACGTCAACCGGCTGCGGGAGGGAATACTCGAGGCCTATACCGGAATCGTACAGGGGCTAAAGGAGGGGAACGAGGAGGGAAAGATTGTTGGCTACACGGAGGCAATCATGGCATTCTTGGAGGTGAGCGAGCGAAGCGAGCGAGCCTTTTGGAAGACGAGAATACTCGCGATGAAGTGCGCGAAATGGCTACAACACAAGTGCTACATCTACTACTAAGCTAACCCACCCAATTTCTTTGGCTCGCTCCGTTTGTTTCGCTCGACCTTCATTCAAAATGCGCCTCGCTTCGCTCGGCGCAGGTTCTAACCAACGACATTAACAAGGACGAAGGAATCGTCAGGGGAGCCGTCGGGTGCCTTGGAGATTTAGCTTCCGCCTTGGGAAGCAGGGTGCCCGGGATCAAGAGCAAGCCGTTCGTTAACAGGCTCCTGCAGGAGGGCCAAAATAGTGAGGACTTGAAAGTCGTTGAAACGGCAACGTGGGCTACGAGTGTCATAGCCAAGCTTAGCTATTAGCTATTAGAGAGAATGGGAGGGCATGGGGCACACACAAAAAACAAACACAGCAACATCAACAATAACAATAACAACAAAACAACAACAAACAAAATCAACAATAACAACAACAACAACACTCACCAACAAAATTTCAGCAATCTCAAACAATCCCTCGTTGAGATTGCTCGACAATTCGAATTTCCCCTTTTTTTATCTACAATGATCTCGGTTCGCACCAACACAGTCATAATGACAGTGACACACACGTGTTGGGTGGACCGACATCATTACAAACGCTACTACCATTTCTTGAGATTCATGAATTTATTAAAACAAATTGAATTGATTTTTTGACTTGGGAATTAGATTTTTGTTTCGTTAAAGATCAGAATTATTACTATTCTCTTTCTCACTTTCGTACAACTCATCAAGCTTCTCATTCAAATAATGCATTACCTTACTTCTAAAATGGAACGGCTGATCTACCGCACAATCCAAAACGCTCCCTCCGTTTTTAGTCACGCTCATGGGATCGCCGCCCCAGCTGAGCAACAGCTTGACCTGTTCGACCGTTCCAATTTTTGCTGCATAGTGCTGAGTGGAAATGGATTGTTGAGTTAGTTGGGCTACACTATTGCATTTTGGAAAAACTTACCAGTACACTATATCCGTTGGACACCACTCTCAAATTAGGGTCCGCCCCCCTCTTCAACAACCCCTTGATAACGCTGCTGTGTTCGTCCTTCGTGTTACTCACGGCGTATAGCAATGCTGTGTGTCCGCTCTTCTTCTGAACGTTCACCATGTCTGCCATGCTCATTTCCTTGGGCCTCGAATTCAGGATCTGTGCGAAAAGAGTGAGCATCTGATACCTCACCGAAAGCATCAAGAGAGTGTTTTCATTGTCATCCTCAACTGTAATGTCGTCGATCTCGGAGAGCCTGCTCAACGCGCAAGTCTCTTGCGAATGGTGGTCGGTCAGCTCGGGGCTCTCGAAGCAGGCGAAGATAGAGTACTCCTTCTTGGTGGTGACTTTTACCACTTCCAATTCTATAATAATGTCCTGGTTATTGAGAACTCTTAACTTCTGGTGGCTCTCCATCGCTGCATCGGGGAAGGCTGCCGAATCCCACGTATTGACCCCCATCAGCGGCCTCAGCATGTTAGCCCCATGCACCCCGTAGGCCAGCGCAGGCGGAGCAATAATCTTGACTCGCGCTGTTTCGCAAAGATTAAGCAACCCCGTGCTGACTGCCGAGATCACCGAGCTGTCTCCCACCACAATTTTTTCCAGCGAATTCGCATACAGGACCTCTGTCATGTCCAATGTGCTCATATAGACGTTTACATGAACGTGGTCTCCAACCATGATTTTCTTATCTTTGCAAAGTGGAGAGTTTTGTGGGATTACATTTAGTGAATGTGTAGTTGCAACTTCGACAATTTCACCAGAGCTTGTGATTGTGTGCAAAGCTATGCTGCATAAGATAAGTAGCGAACGCATCTTGCGCGTGATCACTTTAACAAAAACCTAATCAAGTTTAAAATTTAAAATATTTTTTTAAAATTTTAACTGAACACACACTCAACCCCAGATCCCCTCCTCCCCAACAGTACTCCAGTCAACGATGGGAGTTCCTGCAATGAACAAAGAAGAGTCAACAAACCACATGTGGTTTCTGGTGAAGATGTCATTTATGTTGTTGCTCTGCCTGGCCGACTTGGGCTTGAACAGCTCGCTCGAGTTTGACGACTACACACCAACGAAAAAAGAAATAGAAGAGAATCCCAATCTCGACGAAGGCAACGCTCAGAATATCCTCGTGCTGATATTTGGAATCCAACTGGTGATACAAATCAGCACGTTCCTGACCCTCTTTCTAATGATGTGTGACACATACCTCTTCCGGGTGGGTTTGCTGGGGGTGCTGGCCAGGCAGTTTAGAGGCGTGTTGCTAATTCACCCGGCTTACATTGCGTTTACCATGATCATAGGAGGGTATCGAGTAACCGAGGTGAGCGAGCGAAGCGAGCGAGCCTAGATGAAGACGAGAATACGACGACACTAAATTAACTATACTAACATTAGTTTCTCATTTTTTTTGCTCGCTCGCCTCCCCCTTGCTCCATAAAAAATGCGCCTCGCTTTGCTCGGCGCAGCTACACAATGACGACGTAACAATATCCATGATTTGGGACTTGCCTTTTTTCACGTTCTTTTCGGTGATTCATAAGATTGTAGCTGCACTCTACTACGTAGCGAACTTGAGAGCGACGATAAAATTGGGGAGTCCAACTTATTACAACAAGGATGCATGGGTTGGATTGTACTACGACGCAAACAGAAATGTGAGCTCGTACACAGACCAGGCGGAGAGTCTGTTGCGAAGGAAGCATCACATGGGATAGATCATAGATAGGTGGTCAATTGTTTTCATTTCATTTTGTGGCTAAATTTGAGCTTTTTTGCTATTGAGCTATTCTTTTAACTACTAAACTAGACGTAGCTTTTTCTTGTGGTATTCTTCGAGAGAGGGTCGATGCCCAACTGAGATGAACGTCGTTTCGTCCATTCCCAGCAGGAGTTTGTACATTTTTTCTTCATTGTCCGCGTCGAGCGCGCTGGTAGCCTCGTCGAGCAAGGCTAATTTCGGCTGGTTGAGCATGAGTCTCGCGAACGCCACACGCTGTTGCTCGCCCAGCGAGAGGATGTTGCTCCAATCTTGAACGCTTTCCAATCCGTCCGAGCCGTCGGAGGCGAGTCGTTCTAGCCCGACAAGGGAGAGAATTTTGAGAAGCTCGCCGTCGTCATTTTTGCAAACGCCCTCATCCTCATCACAACCAGGGTAGAGGAGGTTGTTGCGGAGGGTACCCAGCGGACAGTACGGCCTTTGGGGCAAGAAGAACACATCGGACGCTGGTGGCGTGGATATTGATCCATCGCCACTGTTCCACAAACCGGCTATCACCCTCAACAGCGAAGACTTCCCAGAGCCGGAAGATCCGACGATGAGAAGGTGCTCGTTTTTCTTAACCTGAAACGAAAGGTTGGACTGGAGGACCCTCCGTCTGTCGGGGGTTTCTATTCTCAAAGAATTAGCCGAGAAAATTGTGTTGGTGTTGGTGTTGGTGTCGGTGTCGGTGTCGGTGTCGGTGTCGGTGCGGATTGAGGTGGAAGTGGTGGTATTTCCAATTTCCGTCGAGTTGGTGTTTGTGTTGGTGATGGCGTTGTAGAAATCGGACAACCTCGACACTCCGGCCGAAAACGCTGAAAGCTGCTCAAACTGATTCACAATCACTGACAGATCGCTCAGAATGTGGTTGAAGGCACCTGACGTCTGCGTAACCACACCGAGCGGAATCGAGCCAGCAAAGTATTGCGGTGCAACAACAGAAACGGGCAGGACCTGGATCAAGTAGCGGTAGGAGGTGGTGAAAAACTCCAAATTCCTTGTTGTTTTGATGATCTCTAATGAGTTGTCAATTACGCTTCCAAACCTCGTGCCTATCTCGTCTGCCTCCACGGCCTCGCCTCTGTAGAATGCGATCGACTCGGCATTCTCCCTAACTCTGACCAGCGAATATCTAAAATTTGCCTCGCGTCGTAGCTGCTCGAAGTTGAGCGGGATGAGACTCTTTCCAAGCGAAGTGGTGACGGCCGTGCCGAAAACAGAATAGCCGAGGATAACGAGGAAGAGATCTGGCTTAATGGAGTACAGGATCGCAGAGAACGAGCCGAGATCAACAACAGACGTCACAGCGGTGATGAAAAGGGTGAGAGAGAATGCGGTGAAGGATCTTACGTCCTGCGCCGAGCGAAGCGAGGTGCATTTTAATGAGTTAGTTCAGAAGTGCATGTAGCCATTAAGAAGTTTGTAATTATTTCGCGGGATTCAGCGCGAGTATGCTCGACTTCATCAAGGCGAGCGAGCGGAGACGGAACGAAACTCACCTCAGCAATTCTTTGGTCTGGATTGTCAATCTCTTTCGATCGCTCTAGTTTGTAAAACACCTTATTGGCGTAGTATAAATCAAGAGTCCGCCTCGTCATCCAGTCGCGCCACTCCAAAGAAAGTTTTTCCTTCTGAAAGCGGTAAATTACGGATACTGGAACACCGGTGACGAGAGCGGCAGCATACTTCTGGAGCATTGTGTAAAACTCCTCGACATCCTTCGAGGAGAGGGCACTGTAGAAATCGCGCCCGACGTAAGAGAACAGAACCGAAACGCCCGAATTTAGGAGTGTGAGGACGATAACGGTGGCAAAGGCTTTCTTGCCACCGTCGGTTTCGGTGAAGTAGGGAAAGGCAATTTCCTTGAATGCAGTAAGTCTCGTTTTTACATTGGTTATGTTGAAATTTGGGTTTTGGGGAGGGGGGGAGGGCGAGGAGAAAATCGCTGACCTGCCCCTTTTGCATGATGACCTGCATGAAGAAGCAATGAAGGCAGTGCTTCTGGCCATCAGAACAATCACTAGAAGTAAATTGAAATCCATAACAGGACGATGTATTGTGCCTTTGTCGTGTGTCGTGCACTGTGTTTGATGGCTAAGTGTGCCTGTCGTGCGGAAACGTTTTAAATTTAAATTCGATCGAAAGCCGAGCACAGCATGGTGCGCATGATCACGACACTTCTAATTATCCTCATCCCTTCCCTCGTCACATCCTATCAATTTCCTACTTCCTCCCCAATTTTCAGCTCCTCGAAAATAACTCTTCAATCAGGATCTAGATTCGCAACCTCCTCCTCCTCCTCCTCCTCCTCCTCCTCCTCCTCCTCCT
>BRYC01000233.1:862-30976 GCA_030267985.1 Parmales sp. scaly parma | reverse complement strand
ACAGGGCAACCCCCCCCCCCCTCCTCCCACCCCCGAAACAATCTCCCTTGCCTTCAGCAACGTACGCTCAGAGGCAAGCTCCGGGTTGTCGACTCTCAAAAACTCCATCACCGAGAGAAACTTTCCCGCAGTGCTAGAATTTTCCAAGAACTGGGACCTCGAGTTCCGCAAGGCGAAGATGGGCAAGGCTAAGAAGGAGCTGGTTAATAGCATGGCAGATGAGCAGAAGGCGAAAGAGGCCAAGGAGAGAATGCAAGCTTTGATGAATGCTGTGACATTCGACTTGATTGGCATCAACAAATCGGTGCGAAAGGTGGGGGAGGAGGATGTTGCAGCAGCGGAGAAGCTGTTGTTAGTTCTCGAGGGCGATATAAGGTCTTTCATAAATTTGGAACCTTCGTTTTAGTTTAGTTTTTGGTTTAGTTCGTCTCCATCTCCATATCCATATCCATGTCCATGGGCTGCCGCAGATCTTCTCTGTCTTCTCTGTCCTCCGCCAGATCCTTCAAAACGAGCCCCAAACACATCTCAACGCAGTTATTCTCCTTCTCCTTCTCCTTCTCTTTCCCCTTCCCCTTCCCCTTTACTTTTTTCCCCTTCTTTTCCTTTTCCTTTTCCTTCTCCCCTCCCCGATCCCGATTCCTCCCCACAACCTTTGAACTGGGCTTGAACAGAATCTCCTTCTCCCCCCCCGCGGCGCTCAAATAGGCGTGATACACCATGTAGAGCAAGCACCCCTCCCTCATCCTTTCCTTCATCCCCTCCTCATTGATGGCCCCCTTGCTGTACGATTCGTACGTGCTGTCCCAGTTGAATTTTTTCATAATCCCCTCCCCTCCCCCTCCCCCTTCCCCACAATCACCATCCTCGTTGTACCCAATCACCGCCTCCCACACCAAATCAGCCTTCCCCCCCCCACCCCCCTCTTCCCGTTCGATAACCTCCGCGCTGGTCAATCCCACAACAGCAGCCGAGACGAGTCCGTCGAGTTCGTTGTCGTTCTTGGAGCTCGCCCCCCCCCCCTCTCCAACGATCTTCGCGGCCATTTCGCACACTTCGCCCGCCTTCATGTGCCTTGTTGGCCCCTCCTCCTCTCCTCCCTCTGCCCTCTTGGTCCAGTCCGTTCCGATCATGCCGCTCAAAATTTCCTGCCCGTAGCAGACCTGCAGGGAATCGTCGAACGTGTTGTCCTTCGAGTTGTCCTTCGAGTTGTCCTTCGAGTTGTCCTTCTCGCTCTCCTTCGAGTTGTCCTTCTCGCTCTCCTGAACCTTCCTGGCCAACTTCCCTAAGCTCAAAAAGACCATCTTATCAAACAGCTTCTCCTCCTTCCCCCCCAGCAGCCTCAACGAATTCTCCGCCCCCTTCCAATCACCCTCCCTCGCCCCGTCAACCCAGCTCATCTCACTCCTCCCCACCAAGAACTTGCCCACAACGTCCTGCATCACCGCTACTTTCACGCTATTCACGAGCTGCACGACGTCCAATACGTCCGCGGTTCGGCCCGCCGAACTCAGATAGTCTAGCGCGTAGAGGAGGAAAATACTGTACTTGTCGTCTCGGACGTTGGGACTGGTGAAATTTGGGTTGTTCAAGTAGTCGAACAGCGTGGCAATAACGTCGACTATGCGGCCACTGTTGCCAGACGACGACGACGCGATTTTGTCCGCCAATTCCATCGTCAGGCCGAATCCGTCGTGGTCGACGCTCGCCTGAATCGGCAGTCCAACGTTCGCTTCTTCCATGCCTTCAACAATCTCGTTGCCGAAGTACATTTCCAGAACCTGCACCGCAAGCTTCTTGTCGTTATCGTACTCGAACCCCCTCTGCCTGTAGCTCTCCCCTGGCACCCCGTCAAGCGTCGTGACTGAGGAGGAGGAGGAGCTGAACAGCACCCCCCAGCCGTCGAGGAGCACGGAGGCTATTGCCCTGATGTGAACGGCCGTTGCGGGGGATGGATCGGGCGCAAGGCCGAGGATTATCTCGAGGTAGAGACGGGCGACGGACCGGACGCCCTCGGACGACAGGTAGCCCCAGCCGCTACCGTCGGCCGTGGGGGAGTACGCGCAGCAGATCAACGTTCCTGCGGATCGGAGGTCGTCGCTGCTGTTCGTGGTGTTGCCGCTGCTGTTGATGTTGTTATTGTTAGCGCCACCAATCTCCTTCAATATGCTCCCCAGCGCATTATCCAAGTTCTGGTACGGCTTCGCCTCGATCTGTGCCAGCTTCTCAACGATGTGCCCCTGCCCCTCGCAAACCCCCTCAACCCAAACCGCCTTCAGAACGTTCTCCACTCCCGCAAGTACGGCCCTCGTCGCCCCTAGGGCCAACCCCACGAATGCGAGGGAGGAGGAGGGGATCGCCCAGGAACTACCGTCTGTTTGGAGGAGGGAGGATGTTAGGAGGAGGGTGAATTGGGTGAAGGAGACGTGGTGGGAGGTCTTTGAGGCGATTGTGTCCAGGGGGGTGGAGCGGAGGAGGGGGGGGGAGTTGAGCAGCTTTAGACCTGCGGTTGTCAGGACTGCGGTGAAGGTTGATTTGTAGGTTTGTTGTTGCTGTTGCTGTTGTTGTTGCTGGTGTTGCTGGTGTTGCTGCTGCTGCATCTGCAACTCCTTCTTCAATCCCTTAAGAAATTTCCCAACGACGCTCGGGTAAACCCTTCGTGTGACAAAGTCCCTTGGCAGCTCGCTCATGCTCATGTTCAGCACAGAGTTGGCCGTTGTCTGGTTGTTGTCCTTGAACTCCTCGAACTCGGCAAAGAGGCGAAGGAGCGTCTGGGATAAAAACGACGAGGAGAAGCTCGAGGGGGGGTCGAGGGGGAGAGTCATGGCGGTTAGGTTGAGGGCGTTGAGCTGGGAGGAGGAGGAGGAGGAGGAGGAGG
Source organism: Parmales sp. scaly parma (assembly GCA_030267985.1). NCBI lineage: Eukaryota > Bolidophyceae > Parmales > Parmales sp. scaly parma. Next base: position 28,098 of record BRYC01000233.1, on the reverse strand, counting down.
AGGAGGAAGAAGAAGCAGAGACTAGACGGAACAAGTCCCCCGGACCGCGCTGCCTCCGCTCCTCAACGAGTTCCCAGCCCGCCTTGACTGTGGCAACGACCCCCGACCCGCCGAAGAGGACAGGGGAGCCACCACTGTTGCCCGCCGAAGCCGAAGACTCGGTCATCTCAACCAGGTTGGTGCAGGGGGAGGTTGAAGAGGAGGGGGAGCAGGCAGGGAGGAAGTAGGGGAGGACGGGGGAGCGGGAGAGGTTGGAGCAGGGGATGGAGAGGAAGTATTCGTTGTTCAGGCCTGTGGTGTGTTGGGGGGGGTAAAGTAATCGGAGGGGGATTAGTTTTTGTATTGTGTTTTTATGTGCTTTGGTTAAGTTTTGGTCTCACCTTGATACCCCCCGCCGTTGGAGTTCCCAAAAAACTTATCAATCCTAACCCCCCTCTTCATTTCCTCCTCGATCCTAACGATTCCATTGGAAGCCCCGTCATCGCTACGCCCAGGAACGAAAATGGGAAGGAAGTTGAGGTTGACCTCCTCTTCGTCAATGTCATTGTCATTGTCATTGTCAACGTCTTTGTCAATGTTTGTTGTTGTGTCATTGTCGCTGGCGCTGAACCAGTGAATGTACGCCGCGATCCCCCCCCAGGAATTCGTCCCTGAAGCCCCGTCGGCGCTGGAAGCGCTCAGGCCGAAGTTCCAGTTCGAGACTGGAGCAGCAGGGGAGGAGGAGGCGTGGGAGGGAGCGGGAACGCGAATGCTCACGGCGCTGAGAACCTTGAGGCTTACAATCTTACCCCCAACGGCGAGGCTCCAGACGAAGGCGTAGCGAACTAGGAACTTTAGGTTTTGGGCCCTCCCCCCCGAGTCGGAGGTTACGTCTACTGAGAGGAGGGCTAGGAGGCCGGAGTTCACCGTTGTTATTCCCCACGGGCCAGCTTCGATTTTTGTTTTGTTGTTGCTGCAGTACTTGCAATTCGACGCATTCACCAGCACCCCATCCCCGTCACTGTCGCTCTGTTTTGCTGCTGCTGCTGTTGTATTTGTTGTATTTGTTGTATTTGTTGTAGTTGTTGTGTCTCGCTCAAGGTCCAGGTCGTCCTCAACGCTAGCGTCCACGACGGTGAGGCCTTCGACCCCCCGAGGAGTTAGGTGAAACGTCTTGACGCCGAGGTCGATGCTTATCGCCCTGAGGAGGGATCCGGCGCTGTCGTTGTTCTTGGTCGAGAACAGGTCGAAGTTGGACGGGGGGGGGAGGGAGCTTGCTCTCTCTCTCTTGTTTGAGGGGTCTGAGCTGGAGTTGGAGTTGGAGCCGGAGCTCGAATCGGGAGAAACCCAAAACGTCGACACCTTGCCGTCCTTGGTGCAGTGCAGGAACTGCCTCCGCCCTTCGTCCTCGTCCTCACTCGTCGCATTGCTGCTATTTTGGCTCTTCCTTTTCTTCCTCGGAGGTGGCTTTCCGGTGGCTTGGTCGCCGCTGCCAAAAGCGCTCGCGCAGGCAGCGCAAGGGGTCGGAATCTCCGGAGGAACGAATTTGATCTCCTGGAGGTAAGCGCTCGCCTCGGAGCGCTCGCCGTCGCCCTGGTCCGGAGCAGGGGTGGAGGCACTGGCACTGTCGTGGTGCCTGATTTCCTCGTCGGTTGAGGCGCTTCCCGAGCCGGCGCCGAAAAACGCACCCACGATGGTCGATATTATGCCGCCTCCCACACCACTGGAGGAAGAGGAGGTGTCACCATTATTGTCGTGCCGCTCACCCGTGGCGTTGTTTGCCTGGGAATTGGAAATTTTCAAATTTGGGAAGTTTTAATGTGAGCAAAAAAAAAGAAAAAAAAAAGGCCAATTCAAGGAATCGACCGTAACTCCAAAGCATGGTGGTTTTAGGCGCATCTTTTTTGTGCGAGGGGATTGTTCAGGGACGGTCCAGATCAGGGGGCATCTGCACGCCAATGTGAAAACAAAAAAAACTAAAAAAAGGCGAAGATCTGAATCACGTTGTTGTTGCCTAGTATAAATCCCAAAACAAACACAAAAACAAACATAAGCACAATTCTCACCTGCAGCCTTCGCAAGTTTTTGGGGCTGCCTATGGCAACCGTCTTCGAAGGAGGAAGGTGGCTGAGGATGATCGTCGAGTGGGGAGTTTGGGGAGTCGGCGGGGTGGCCGTTAGCAAGAAGAGACGGCCGAGGGAGGTGGAGAGGAGGGTTTGGGTGGAGTTGTTGGAGTTGTAGGTTTCTCCACCGTAGCCGGTGGTGGTGACTAACTTCAACACAATCTCGCCGGGGATTAGAGGCACGGTCACGGCAATGTGGGGGGGTGGGGGGTCGGTTGTTTTTGAGTCGACCACTTTGACGGTGGAGGTGGAGCCGCTGCCGCCGCTGCCACCACCGGAGGCTCCTCGCTTCTTGGAGTCGCAAATCTTGTACTTGGAAACCGTGACCCCCGCCCAAAGAACAGCCACGCCAAGGGGCGAGACGGCCAGCAAATTGCTCGAGACGGTGTAGGTCACCTCGCTCCTGGAGGTCGCTTGGACCAAGGTTGTGGGGGAACCGACAAAATCTATCAAGGAGGAGGACCAGGAGGGGGAGGAGGAGGGGGAAGTGGGCAGGGTTTCTAGTTGGATCGAGGGGTGGAGGACGAATCGGGAGGAGTGGGTGAGGGGGCGGAGGTCCAGGGTTGGGGAAGGGGTGGGGGAGGAGGGGGAGGTCTTGTGTAGCCAGAAGTGGATTTTGCCGAGGGTGGAGGAAGAGGAGGCATCGTTCGTTGTGGCTATAATGAATTGAGGGGGGGGAGGGGTGTATGTGTACGCTGTTGAGGTAGAAGAGGAAGAGGACGAGAACCGCTCATCAATATAATTGTGAGAACGGGAAACAGTTGCTGCCCGGATGGTAACACATGGTGATAGCTCTTCAATTGTGGAGGAGTCAGAAAAGGGTAGCAGGGACGAAGCAACTGACCGCGGAATTAGAGATGTCACCGCAAGTGTGGTGGCAGCCCCTGGCGGGGTCAACATATTACTGCTCATGTTTCTTTGCACCTGGATCACGTTAATAAAATCTTAAAAGGAACGAAAAGGTTCATAAATCGATGTTCTTAAACACTCTCCCACACGACCAATTATACAGTATACAACCATACATACAAATCCAAAGCTGCAATTTTTTTATCGTTGACAGACCTTGTCGAACCTCTTCGTTTGGAGTTTTTTAAATATGAGCACATTGAGCACGTTGACCCAGCCTACAAATTTCCCGGAAGGCGCGCCTGCAGTGGGAATCTGGTTCTGTGGCCACTTCATAGAGCCCTCTCTCCGCCCGTCCGGCGACCTTGCCCGTTGGTCCAAATCAGTTTGGTCTCCCAGCAATGACAACTCTCTCCTCCCTCTCCCTTTTCTCGAATTCCACGGAACTCAGCTCAACTTCCTGCGACATGCTGCGCTGAAGTACGGCTTCGAGCACCCCGGGGAGGTGTTTCGCCACCTGGTTTTTGTTGCGAATGTTATTGAACCGAACGAAACGAAGAAGGTCATATTTCGTAAAATCCGATGCCTCCACTGTGGCGTTGGGAAGCCCAAGGACTCCACTGACAAGGTAAAGTTGGTTGATGACGAGGTGATCCAAGTTTACGGTTTTCAAGGTGAGCGAGTGAAGCGAGCAGCAAGCGAAGCGAGTAGTCACAATTAGTGTGCAGACGAGAATACACGAACCACTAATTAACCCCTTCGCACGTTCTTCGCTCGGCGCAGCTTCGTGGCTGGAAGTTGTTAGATCGAAGTGCGGAAACGAGCCAAAATCGCTGGAGAAGGTGGTTAGGATTTTGTGCGACTACTACGGGTTATACCCGGATGTTGATACCACCACAGCCGATGGCGAGGGCGAGGGCGAGGGAGGCACCCCCACCGTTAAAGAGGCGCAAGACGGGAACGTTGAAATCCACCAGAAGCACTGGAAGTCAGGTGAGCGAGCGGAGCAGGGGGGGGGGGTTGATGACAGAAGAGTGTGAAGCGACGAGCGAGCGAGCGAAGCGAGCCAGCAACACTTACACCAGTTGTGTGACGCCGCCGCTCGCCCGTGCGAAATTTCTAACATGGCTACATCAACTACTGAACTAATCTACTCAACTTTGTTTTGCTCGCTCGCTGGTCTCGTGCTTCGTTGAAAATGCGCCTCGCTTCGCTCGGCGCGCAGTCTTTTTGATTAATAGGCACCATGACAATCGTGCCGTCGAGGCGCTCACGACTTGGGACGCGATGGAGAGGGAAAACGAGGAGAACGAGAACATCACCAAGGCCAAGGCCAAGGCCAAGGATGTTTCTGAAATCTCAGCAGCAGCCCGCAAGCAGAACAAAATTCTCCTGCCGGAGGATTTGCAGCAGTTTGGAAGGTGAGCGAGCGGAAATTCCTACAGAAATAAATACTTCTACAACAAACATTCAATTCGTTTCGTTTCGCACCTTCTTCGCTCAACGCAGCTCTGAGACGGAAATCAAGGAGGCAATCATAAAGTGCCAAGTGGGGAGGGGGAGCGCGAGCTACTCTCTTGCTAGGGGAGAGACGAAGGAGGAGACGTTGAGGAGGAGAATCGAGGAGATTAAGGTCGAGGAGAGCGACGAGGCGAAGGCCATGAGGGTAACAATTGCCAAGGCTTTGGGTAGTGTGATGGGCTAGAAAAATCTGAGAGTAGTTTGGAATTTAAATTGGCCACATCTTATTTGTTTGGGTTGAGAAAAGGTCTGGTTTCTCTCCTGGTCTTTTCTCTTCCCTTTTTATACTCCCTCTCTCCTTTCCTCTCCTCTCCTCTCCTCTCCTACTCCTAGTCACAATTTTTACCACCCGTCCGCACTCATGTTGAACACCTGCTCACTCGCATCAACGCCGACTCCACTCTTGGAGTACTCTCCGACCCTCTTCTCGAAGAAGTTGGTTTTCCCCTGCAGACTAATCATCTCCATCCACTCGAAGGGGTTGGCGGCGTTGTACACCTTGGGGGCTCCCAGGCTCTGCAAGAGCCTGTCGGCGCAGAACTCAATGTACGTGCACATCATGCCGCTGTTCATGCCGATCAGCTCGACGGGGAGGGCGTCAGAGACGAATTCCTTCTCGATCTCGACAGCCTGGCCGAGCGAAAAAGGTGCGAATCAAATTGAGTTGATTAGTTTAGTAGTGGCTCGTATTCTCGTCTTCCTCAAGGCTCGCTCGCTTCGCTCACTCGCTTCACTAACTCACCATGCAGATGATGTCCTGGATCCTCTGAGTCGTCAGCTTGTTGACGAGCTTGGAGTAGATCATGCAGGCGAAGTCGCAGTGAAGGCCCTCGTCCCTGCTGATCAATTCGTTGCTGAAAGCAAGACCAGGCATTAGGCCCCTCTTCTTGAGCCAGAACACGGCACAGAAACTTCCGCTGAAGAAGATTCCTTCAACCGCAGCAAAGGCAACGCACCTCTCTGCGAAACTGTGGAATTGAGTGGGTTAGTTTAGTAGTGGCTCGTATGCTTGTTTTTTATACTCCCCCCCCCCTGTTTCGCTCGCTCACCTCGCGTTCTCGCGGTCGCACCAGCGCAGGGCCCAGTTGGCCTTCTTCCCGACGCAAGGGACCGTCTCAATCGCGTTGAGCAGGTGGTTCTTCTCGGCAGTGTCCTTGACATACGTGTCAATCAAGAGGGAGTAGGTTTCAGAGTGGATGTTCTCTACGGCAATTTGGAACCCGTAGAAGCAACGAGCCTCGGGGACGGTCACCTCGGTGGCAAAGTTCGAAGCCAGGTTCTCATTGACAATGCCATCAGAGGCAGCAAAGAAAGCAAGGATGTGGGACACAAAATGACGCTCATTGTTGGTCAAACTGACCCAGTCCTTGGTGTCTTGGACGAGGTCAATCTCCTCGGCTGTCCAGAACGAAGCTTCGGCTTTTTTGTACATCTCCCAAATGTCCTCGTGGTGGATAGGGAAAATCACAAAACGTCCTGGGTTTTCTGCAAGCATGGGCTCAACATGGGGGAACCCAGAAAGTTCCAGTTTCTTGTGGTCGGACATAAGGTCCTGGGGGGAAGGGGTAGCGGCAGAGGGGGCAGGGGTCATGGCGGAGGCGGTCGTGCTCTGTGGGGAAATGAAATGAAATGAGTTGATATAACAAGTCGAGTCAGAGGCGAAATTCAAATTTAGGGGGGGAGGGGGGAGGCGGTTAGAATAGTGGTTGGGTGAGTTGGGATATGAGGAGCACCTGCGGTAAAGTTTTAAATATTACGAAAGGCCCACACCAACACACACAGGGCTCCCGCACATTTCCCCAAAGATCTGCTCACCTTTACAGGACTCTGGAGATTGATTTCATCCCCAAATTTTTTTAGCTCTACTGGTGTGTCGTTGGCTGATGGGGTAGTCGAAAGAAGGGAGGCCATTATTCTTGAGAGGTGAGAAAATGACAAGACGATTTCCCCCCACAAAATCACTGAACAAAAAAAAAAAACACGAATTTTTTTTTTACGAACCACGGGATTTTCACGAGTAGCAGCATACATGCATGCTGCTTTCCAACGAGCACCACGAGTGGCTCAAGAAGCGTGATTGGCCCGCTGTAGAAATAGTCATGCATCACTCAGATAGGGACATTGATTTGCTCGTGAGAAAGTACAAGGAGAGAGATGAGCATGGACGACTGCCACATCATTGGATGGCAGAGAAAGCTCAGACACACACACATACTCTTGCCCATGTGGGCGTGCAGTCGATTACCTTCAATCACGAGGCCCTCACCACACAAGACAATAAAGGCAAAACTCCCATCGACATTGCCAGTAGGAGTGGAGCCTGTGCTGAGATCATCGGCTTGCTCTCCCTCACTCCCGAAGAAGCTCGTTCGTTGGGTGGTGATGAGATGAACCGCTTGTACGCACCAGTGGGTCATTGGAGGAATGAGATGACTTTGTGGATCAGATCACGATCGTATGCAGACTGTCACAAGTTCATCAATGAGCACGATGACGAGTTGGTGTGTGAAGTGCTCAAATACTTCAATTCTGATCTTCTTCAACAACTTACCGGTTACAGCCAGGTATACAACGACTCCCTCTTGTTTCTTGCTCTTCGAATGATCCATCGACACCCACTTTCACTTATGGCTACAGACTCCGATTGGCCTCAGGGAGCAACGCTCCTTGATTATTCTCAAAACCAAGAGGCGTGCAGAGAAATCGTCCAGGTCCTTCGCCTCACCCCCACCCACATCTCCTCCACCCCCTTCCCCACCCTCCTCCGACAACACCTCCCCAAACAGTTCGTCGACTCGTCAATCTTTGGCACCTACAACACCGCTTGCACGTTCATCAAGCACATGAAGTACGACAAGGCTGAGCTGGTGGAGGTGGAGGACGTGGTGCAGAAACCGGCTCGCAAGTGCGACGTCTGCAAGACCACCACGACGAAAGCGTGCGCACGGTGCAAAACCAGCTACTTCTGCTCAACCGAGTGCCAAAAGACTGCGTGGAAGAAGCACAAGAAGACGTGCAAGGCGCCGACCACACCTCCAGCGAGTGAGGCAGAATTGCGAATCCTCCACGAGGGCATGCTCCTCCTCAACCGGTGCATCCAGGAGCCTGGAGCTGGAGACGGACCCACAAGTGTGGTATTAGATTTCCTCGATAATTCAGCGTAGAGCAAAAAGGAGCTGCAGTGTTAAGGGGGGAAACTCGGGGGAGAAGTTTCCCCCTAGCACCGTCACCGACGTGGAGACAATTGCCGTCAACGGGTTTGGAAATCCCAACAACCGAGGAACGAAGCTCTTTGGAATCTCCGGACACGTTAAAAAACCCACGGTCGTTGAGAAGCATTGCGGAGGAATGCGGAACGGGTGGTGGGATTCCCTCCAGGCGTGCATTCCCGGGGGATCATCATCGGTGCCCGTGTTGAACAAGGAGCAGTGCGACGGAGCAATTATGGAGTTCAACGACTTAAAAAATAAGGGCTCTGGCTTGGGCACTGCCGCCGTGACAATGTACACAATGTTCGCGGCTCTCGCACTTCTACAAGCGCGAGTCGCAGGGATTGATTGATCAGGCACTTCAAGCCTCAGATGGAGGAGAGGATCGATAATAAGGATAGTTATGATTTTAAAATGTTGCTTTTCAAGTATATGTTTGGTTTGGGGAGGAGAATAGTAATCAGGATTGGGTGGAAAAGTTTGGAGGCGTGGGGGGAAAGTTAATGTATTGTGAAATAAAGATAAAGGTTTATTGATTGTTGTGTCCAATCTTTGTTGTTTCATGAAATTGCCGGTTGTCGGTCACCCCCTCTGCTAATTCCTAGATTTTGGTTTCCACCTTGTCGGGGTGATCTGGATTGGGAGGTGGGCTGGGGAGAGGAAGGAGAGGATCTCGGAGGTTACGTTGTAGCCGCCATTGTACACGCACTCGCCGAGTAGCCTCATGACTTTCTCGAGGGGTGAGGTGTTTTCGTTTGGATCCAAAAACGACACAAATTCCCACTTGTAGACGATGTGGAGAATCAGGTTGAGGATGGGGGTGAGGCCCGTGAGGTGGTACTCTCGGCAGGGGGTGATTCTAACCGTGTGGTCGTCGTTGGCCGAAACAATGAAGTTGGAATCGGCCGTGATGGTGAGCTGGTTGGTGTAGAATTCCTGCTCGAACGTATGCTTGAGCTCGAAAGTCTCAGCATCCCAAATCTTCATCGTTTTGCCGCCACCTGCACTCACAAGAACACGCCCGTTGGGGGAGTATGAGACGCTAGAGACGGAATTGGTGTGAATGCTCTTCACCAAGCTTCCATCGGCAGGGTTCCAAAATTTGATGGATTCAGCCTGACTTCCGGAGCAAAGGAGCTTGCAGTCGGGAGAGAACGAGAGGGAATTGACCCAGCTGGTGTGGCCCTCCAACGTGTGCGCCAAGGTGGCACTTCCCTCGTTGAAGCTGTAGAGGTTGATGGACTCGTCCCAACTTCCAGTAGCCAGCTGCTTGCCGTCGGGGGAGAAGCACACTGCTAAAATCTCATCCGTGTGATCTTCAAGCACTTGCACTCTGCCAGCCCACTCGCCAACCTTCACCGACTCCGACCAAATAATCAGAATCCCTTCACTTCCACCGGAAGCAATGTGGGAGCCTGATGGAGAGACAGTGACGCAATTCACACCCGATTCATGTCCATCCAAGGTTTGGACGAACTCGAGGGAAGGGCTGAATACCTTCAGAATTCCATAAGAATCATCACTATCGTAATCATCATCATCTTCTTCTAATTCGTTATGCCAACCACAAGCCACAAGTCCCGAGCCATTTGGAAGATAGCAAAGATCAGAGACACCATAGGCAAAAACATTGTCAGCTCGATATTCTACATTGTTGGAGCTGGTCGAGTGGATGATGATTGACCCGGGGGGGTCACTACCCGAAGCCACATGACCGTTACTCCGCGATAACGCCACGCACTCTACTTTACGATTATGCCCGTGGAGGAGCTGTCCTTCCATCTTCACAAACTAAATTGAGATTACGGGGGAGGTGGGACGAGGGCTGAGGGGTTTTTTTGGGCTAGTGGGAGAAAATAGGTTCGAAGAGCAAGCTAGAACTTATTTATAGAGCTAGGAATGTTTTTAGATCCAATATTGTTGAGACATTAGCAATAAGTGTGAAAAACTCCAAGGCAACCCAAAGGCAAAATATATCTTTTCCACGGTTTTGGTAAACCACTGCCCCAAACGCCACACTCCAGCTCCATACTAACCCAATTCTCTTGCAAGCCTTGCCCAATCTTCTCACCTCTCCCCCTCTCCCCATTCTTGTTTGATATCTTTCACTCCAGCAAAATCTTATGCCTTCCAATGAGCACCATCAGTTGCTCAAGAAGCGTGATTGGCCCGCGGTACGAGAAGTCATACTTGACCCAAATAGAGACGTAGATCTGCTCGGGAGAAAGTACAAGGAGAGAGATGAGCATGGACGACTGCCACATCATTGGATGGCAGCGAAAGCTCAGACACACACACATATTCTTGCCTTTGTGGGCGTGTATTCGTTTTACTACTTGAATCCAGAGGCCCTCACCACACGAGACAATAAAGGCGAAACTCCCATCGACATTGCCCGTAGGAGTGGAGCCTGTGCTGAGATCATCGGCTTGCTCTCACAAACTCCCGAGGAAGCTCGTTCGTTGGATTGGAAGGAGACGCTCCGCTTGTACGCACCAGTGGCTTATTGGAATAATGAGATGGCTTTGCGGATCCAATCACGATCGTGGGCAGACTGTCACAATTTCATCAACGAGCACGATGACGAGTTGGTGCGTGAAGTGTTCAAATACTACAATTCTATTCTTCTGCGAGAGATTGCTTGCAATAGCCAGGTATACACCGACTCCCTCGTGTTTCTTGCTCTTCGAATGATCCATCGGCACCCACTTTCCCTCAAGGCTACCAAAACCCAAGGCTTCATTGCTCTTCAGCTTGCCGAGCACCCCCAATTCAGTGCGTGCAGTGAGATCCGAAACGTCCTCCGGCTCACCCCCAAGTACATCTCCTCCACCCCCTTCCCCACCCTCCTCCTCAAATCCCTTCCCACCAAGCATCACGAGATCTACGCCCCCTACAACACCGTCTGCCAGTTCATCAAGCACATGAAGTACGACAAGGCTGAGCTGGTCGAAATTGAGGCCGTCCTCAAGCCGGCTCGCAAGTGCAACGTCTGCAGCTCCCTGGGCGCGAAACCATGCGCACGGTGCAAACGTGCGTTCTACTGCTCATCCGAGTGCCAGAAGTCTGCGTGGAAGAAGCACAAGAAGACGTGCAAGGCCCCGACCACCCCTCCCGCGAATGAGGCAGAATTGCGGGTTTTGCACAAGGGGATGCACTTCCTCAACCGGTGCATCCAGGAGAACGGGGCTGGAGACGGGCCAACCTCGGTCGTGGTGGAGTTTCTGGTACCTACTAACGCGGTGTAGAGTAGAGTTAACTTGGTTGCTGTTTTCATCACGGGGGAAAAATTAAAAAAGTGAAAAGTTTGACTTGTTTTTCCAAATTTAATCTAATGCGTATCTAAAGCCCTTCCCGTAACCGGCTTTGAATTTCTACTGCCTCCTTCACGTTCTCGAGTTGCCTAGTTAGCGAGCACTGCAACACTTCAAGTTGGGAGGAGGAGAGGTTCATTGCCAAAGATTGCTCATTTTTTAGGAAGACCATATCCGGCGTCATCTCCAGTGGGTTGCCTAGTTGTTGTGCTCCTGCCGCAATGAAGTGGTTTGCGAAGTTGTGCATGGCTGATGGAGAGAGAAAGTGTCCCCGAATAGGTGTAGGTGTAGGTGTGGGTGTAGGGGGAGGGGGAAGAGTTTCGGAGGTATCGTCCTCCTCATAGTCAGCTGCATTGGAATTTACAATGACAACCTTGCCGGAGATGAGCGTTTTCACGAAGCTAGCGTTTGTGTTTGTGTGGGTTTGAGCCTGAGTGCTTGGGGAATTCCAAGCATTCTCGTTTTCATCACGTTCTGCAAGCACAAAAAAAACTAGATGAGTAGGGTTCGCACGGAACTTCGCAGTTCGTTCGCTCGCTCACCTCCATCTTCCCTCACGACTTGTTGCTCGCTATTTGCTTCCTTTCGCCTCTTCTTCGGTTTCTTCTTCTTCCTCTTTGTTTCTTTTTCCTTCGGATCACTCTCGTCCAACTCCAATTTAGCCAAACTCGCAACGCACTCCTCGTCAACCAACTCAAACAGGTTCAGGAGAAAATGTTTATTGTTGCTCTCCGTCGACTTGGTGACCGCCTCTATCAAATTTGTCTCGTTTACAACGGCATATCTGTTTCCGTTTAGGGAGGGGAGGCAGAGAAGACGGATGATCTGCTGCCTACGTTGGTTTGTGGGCTCTTGCTCACCACCGGGAAAAGTTAGCAAGTCGCGGACGCAGCAGGAGAGGGGGGTCAAGCCGGTCTTGTTTGTGTGGTGGAGGGAGGAGGGGAAGTGGAGGAGGAGGAGGGCGACCGCTTCGACAGAATTGCAATAAGCAGTGGCGAAATGAAGGGGGGTGTCGTCGTTGGAGTTTTTTGGGGAGGGGAGGGTGGGGGGGTAGCAAGGAAGGAGCAAGGAGATAGCGGCGGTGTTGCCAGACGCTGCAGCGTGGTGGATGGGGGCATTGCCGGATTTGGGATTGGAAAGGGTGAGGATTTGGGCTTGGGGGGTTTTATTTTGGCTTAATGGGGGAGAGAGGAGGGAGAGGAGGGAAAGGGGAGTGAATTGTTTGTCACAACCTATCAAGAAGAGAGAGGTGGAGTCGTGGACTTCGCTAAGGACGGAAGGATTCTCGTTGATCTGGGCTGTAATGAGGGAGAGGAGTTGGGTGGGAGGATCTGGGGGAAGCTTGCTGTTGCTGTTGCTATTGTTGTTGTTATTGCTGTTGCTGTTGCTGTTGCTGTTGATGTGGGCACTGATAAGCTTGATGATGTTCGCATATTGGGGAGAGCGCTTCTCCATGGCGGACTAATGGAAAAGAGACTTTCAAGAAATTCAAAAATACAACGAAGTATATGTATGCTGTTACTTCCATCTTGGGCTGAAACCACCTATACTCCTTTATACATCACAACACAAGAACAAAATTCCTTCAGGAATTGACAGGAAATGAACTCCCGAATGAAAATTCTGAGTATGTTGTCGGTGGCAACCTTGCTCTAGTCCTCTGGCGACAAATTTCCATCTTCTTCAAACAAGCCAATGTCGATGGCGCATTCAACACCGTCGCCGTCACCCCCCCCCCGGTCCATCCCGCCTCGTACTCCGGGAAAGAAGAAGGGGAAGGCTTTACACAGTACATAGACGATTCTTACCATGCTGCCATTGAAGTTGGCAAAATACCTCTTTCTTGGCCTCCACTCCCTGATTTTGCCAAAAAAATCACAAACACCCAACCAATCATGCCTTGCATCGGCTCGGACAAGGTTTTGGACAGGCTAGTATTTATCCACATGTTCAAGACTGCTGGCAGCACAATTCGGACCCTCTTCCGTGAGTATTCAAAAAAATGCGATCGAGGTTGGGTATGCGTGACGGACTGTAGCGACCTAGACCCTTCTTCGTTTATTGGCAAAGAATCCATTGACGCTGTTTGGCAACCCAGGGAGGACTCAAAAACTTGGGATAATCCTCCAAAGTGCCGCATAAAAGACCAGGTCACGCGCACTGATAGCAGAGATGTTGAATTCGAAAGGCCACCGGACAACGAGCGAATTCGAAACAACGCTGACATATTAGGTGGGCATCTGTCGTTGGGAGTTAACCCCTGGGCACAACAAGACCACATAAATGTGCGTTACCTCACCTTTGTCAGAGACACACCGATTAAATTTGTATCAGGCTTAATCTATACTACCTTCCAGATGGATCCCGCAACGACCACAACAGTACAGCAAATGTCCGTCAAAATCAAGAAGCGAATATTAAAGGCGCGTGATAAGGTGAGAGAGAATCCAAAATTGGTTAAATGCGAGTCGAGAGGCAGCTACTGATGCTACGCAACGCAACGCATCGCAACGCTACGCAGTTTGAATGCTATGGCGACGGCATGACGAGTTTCGCCAAATACCTGCTCACGCCAGAGCAAAAAAAAGAACTGGTTGACAAATTTGGCCTTGCTGATAAGGTCCCCGCTTCGTTCAGCTCAGAGCTCGTTAAGAGAAACCTGGGTGAGTTGAATGTTGTAGTGGGTGCTGTGGAACGGATGGGTGAGTCGATGCGCTTACTGCAAACGCTTATAGACTTTGATGGAGAACAATCGGAAATTTTTGAAATTTACGGATCTGGAGGCAGGCAAAAAAATGTCAGCAAAAATAAACGTTGAGTCAGCAGCGCCGAGGTTTTGGAGCTGCTGATGGAGGATAAAGAATTTTGGAGAAAAGTGGCAAAGCCATATTTTGAGTATGACCAAAGCATAAGCAATTTTGCTTTGCAACTTCACTTCAAGCAGGTGGAGGGTACTTATTAACGTAGTTTAGATTTTCAATTTCGACAATTTATTAATTTTCTCCACGATGTTCCCCCCGCTCAGCGCTGCCTGCTCCAACAGCCCCATCCCCTCCACGCTATATGCTCCAGCGAAAAAGATACCATTCGCCCCCTGCAGCTCCCCAATTTCTTTCAGGATAGATTCAGTTTCACAGGAATGCACAACCCGCAAGAAATTGCACCTCTTATATACATTCTTTGGCGCTGCGAAACTGCGCCAAGCGAAGCGAGGCGCATTTTTAATGAAGGAAGAGAGCAGTGAGCGACCAAAATTAGTTGAGTAGGTTAGTTCAGTAGTGGATGTAGCCATGAATAGTAATACTCACGGAGTTTCGCACAAAAAAACTCGCTTCGCTTCGCTTCGCTCACCTGTTCCAGGTCTGAAAAACATTACAGCTGAACTTGTTCTCCGGGTAGTACTCGTTCAACCACACGGTCAGTTGACAGCTGCGCCGAGAGCAGAGTGGGTTAGTTTTTCAACTTGAGTTTGCTCCGTCCGCTCCACTCCGCTCACCTCTCTTCGCTCTTGCTCTGTTTGATGTTGAATGCTTTCCAATTCTCCCTCCCCTCCGGCATAATATCCTCGTCGCCATGCAAGTAGATGTGCGATGGTTGGTACTTGATTCGCTCGAACACACTCCCGATTTGAAGGTTTTTGCTCAGAATATGTTTGATAGCGCTCGCCTCAGTAGCCACAATCACGAAATCAAAGGCCTCCCCCCCAACCATTTTTCCCGCTCCCACGTCGCTCACCCTAATTCCTGTTCGAATTTTGCAGCCGTAACTCAGCGCCACCTCCAAGCTTCGCATGGATGGGTGGACGCGCATCATGACGCACTTGCTGCTGGACCTTAAGATTGTATCCCACAAGTCGCCGCCCCACCCAAACCCTTTCACAAAGTTGAGTATGATTTTTGCTGGGTACTGCGCCGAGCGTAGCGAGGCGCATTTTCAACGAAAAACGAGTGCGCGAGCGAGCAAAAATATTAGAGTAGGTTAGTTCTTGAAGCCGTTTTGTCTGTAGCCAAAAACCGCGGGATTCATCGCCGAGTATTCTCGTCTTTCTCAAGGCTCGCTCGCTTCGCTCGCTCACCTTGAAAACTTGCTCGTACGTGCAGCTCAACACCCAACTCGCCTGTCCCATCACACACCACATCACCAGAGAGCTGATGAACCGAGCGCCTTCTCTTTCGTCCACAAAGCCATTTCTTGACAAAAACTGCGCCGAGCGGAGTGGGTTAGTTTTGTAGTGGATGTAGCCGTCTCAAGGCTCGCTCGCTTCGCTCACTCACATCCCCCCAAGTTTCGCCTTCCAAGCTCCCCTCCCCGGCGTAAATCACATTCCAAAATTTCCAGAAGTCGAAAACGTTCGGCAGCATGTTCATGATGTTGGAAATGTAAGATTTGTTGTGACTGAATTTAGTATAGTTGCCCTTCGGCCCGTTGTCACCGTAGTAAATCTGAGTGAGAAAATCGTCACGGATTGGCCTCAACAAGACGTCGTTGGACCGAACGAGATTATCCAGATATTTGTAGTAACCCTGGCCGATAATGCGAAGCGGAACGTCAACGAGCTGCCCCATAATGTTGGTCCCTTGTCCGCTGAGTCCCACCTTCTCGTTTGCTTCAAAAATCGTCACGTCATGCGTACCGATCAATTTGTGAGCGGCCGTTAGTCCAGACATGCCGCTGCCGATCACGGCAACTTTTGGCAGCCGTTTAGAATGTGAAAAACGGGAATCGATTACGACGCTTCCGGTTAACACAGCATAATCTAAATATTGTGTAAAAGCGTGCGGGAACCAATGTTGAAGAACGTTTTCCCCCACTCTTTCGATCTTGACATCCGTTAGTTTCAACTCGTTCTTGAAAAACACGTTGTACTCGTCCTCTGTCCAAAGGGATGATGTGTGCACATTCATCAGTTTGAGAGTTATTTTGAGCCAGAGGGGGAGCGGTCTCTTCACAATAATATCGGTGACGCCAATGCGCCCCCCCTCTTTGTTGTTTTCCCGGATTAGCTTCACGGCGTCTCGGAGAAATTTGGATTTTTGAGGGAAGTGGTATACGCTGTCGAGCGCTAAAACTGTGTTGAAGCGCATTCTCTTGTTGAACTTGAGGAAAAGCTCGTCTGCCGAACATTCGAGAAGGCGAACATTCTCAACAACGGGGGCGAATTGCAGCGCGGCATTCTTATTCACGTCGATTCCGGTGATGTGAAACAAGTCGTAGTTTTTCTTGAAGAAGTTGAGCTCCGCTCCGAACCCGCACCCGCAGGTTAAAACGGTGTCGTCCTTCTTTAGCTCGACTTGTGTTGCCAATTTCGTAGCCAGTTTCTCGCAAGCACAATCGAACGAGTCCGAATCAATACACTGGGACTTTGCTGCCTTTTTGGCCCAACCGCCAAATCCCAGGTTCATCCAGCCGGCAGTCCCACCCCTCCATCCCGCTAAAGATGACTGGGCCTTCGCAACAAGACTTTGGTGAAGGGAGGGGGCGCTTGTCGCAGTCAGATAGGCACTGCGCCGAGCGAAGAAGGTGCGAAGTAAATTAGTGGGTTGGTTTAGTAGTGGATGTGGGGGTGGCTGTAGCCATTTCGCGCAATTCATCGTTCGAGACAGTCCAAAAGGGGGCACGTGGAGGTGGATGTGAAAAAAAGGGACGGTCCGAAACACGCCATCGGCAGTTCAACGAGGAACAATTTTTTCGCGCACTTCATCGCTCGAGTCTTCCACAAAGATCGCTCGCCTCGCCTCGCGCTCGCTCACTCACCTCAAAACAACCGCCGGACCAACCAGCGGTGTGAAAACCAGGGCTGCCGATCCCCAACGGTAATTGTGCTTGGAAATCTCGTAAATTGTGAATATGGAGCAACACAACAGATCAATAGTGATCGAGAGCTGACAGTCAGTTTCGGGGAGGGGGTTGGACACCACGAACGTACCAGATTCGACTTGCCTATATAGCAAATAGCAGAAGCTCGGGGCATAAAGTAGGCACCCGTCGATTTCTAATTTGGTGAGAGTCAGGTGGATAACCGTAGGGACAATCAGTACGCAGTGGAGACAGATGAGGAAAAAAGAAAAATCTGGATCATAATGTGCCTGGAGCTTTGTAATTAGGTAAAAGCTGGTAACAGTCATTGCTGGGTAGGAGACGTTGACCTTGTGTGTGGCCTTGTGGGAGGGGGTCCATGTGATGAAGGATGCGCACATTGCACCAAGCATTCCAAAGAGAAGATAAAAAGGAGAACCGTCTTTGCTCGCCAACCAAACAGTGGCCATTGTTACCCAAGTGAGAAGCTGGGATGAGAGCAGAAAATGGGGAGGGCGCAAAACATCTATGTACGCATCCGTGAGCAAATGGATGCCATCATAACCATAAGTCCATCTAAGAATGAGAAACCATGTAACACTCAATGTCATTATTGACATGCAAGTGGCAAATCGACTTCGTTTGGAATTCGCATAGCAGTGGTGCATGCTGAATGACAAAATGGTGAAGTATACGATTACCCATGGGTCGAAAAAGAGATTCAGGAGGTTCATTTTCTTCTTTTGCTATAAATTTCACTTGATCACTTCAAAAATGCTATTTTTTTTCCCCCCTTTCGTGCTTTCGATTTAGATCCAAGTTCAAAAAAGAAAAAGCTGACCGCTGGATTCACGTTTACACACTTCAGAGCAGAAGAATCATGGCCATGGATCAAATTGAGTTAAAAATTGACTCGATCGATGTCGAGGAAGCAACCGACAACCCGCCAAAAAAGAAGAAGAAGCTGTCAATTTCAATGAAATCGCAGTGTCCTATCTGTCTCAACTACTGGATGATCACCTCAACCTCCTTGCTCCGTAAGCACAAGCTTCCATCGGACAAAAGCGTCGCCTGCCTTGGGGGCGGGAGCGCGGGGGTTACTGGGACTGAAGAGAGTGCGGAAGTTTGGGACGCTAGGAGCGCGAATGAGAAGGCGAAGATGCAGATGGGTACAAAGCGGGAGGTTGTAAATGATTCTGACAACACCAACACACAGCAACACTCGGAGAACATCACTTTTCTGAAAGTGGGGGATGTGGATGGGGATGAGGATGAGGGGGGAGACAAGGGAGATGAGGCGGAGGACGATGAAAAAAAGGGACAAGGCGGTCCCGAGAAGAAGAGAAAGGGCAGGGGCAAGGGCAAAAAAACTTTGGCGGCTGAGGCTGCAGCCGCCGCGGCGGCTGCAACGACGGTCGTCGAGCCGGTGGTCGTCGAGCCGGTGGTCGAGCCGGTGGAAAACATCTCTGCTGCCGCTCCTGATGCTGCTCTTTCTCCTTTTAAGGCGCAATGGAGGCTTTTGATGGCTTCCGTCGAGGCGCAACAACCTTTGGGAGAGAAACAGAACGGTAAAGTCATTATGCTTCGTGCCATGTTTGATAGTTCCGTTGACGAGTCCGTTTACAAGGATCGTGAGGATGATTCGTTCACGATGGAAGAAGTTGTCCAGCAGAGATTTCTGATCTTCAACAGTTCCCGCGATGACGCACTGGATCTTGCGGAGCGCGACGTTCTGGGAGATCAGTATGGCGACGGTTTCACCATGTTCAACACGAGCTTCTCATACGAAATACCCGACCACATCCAGACAGCGCTAGCGAGAGCCGGGAAACCCAATGTGACCCCGGATCGAAAGCTTGATATCCTCCTTGGCATTACTAAATCCCTGCACGACCACAGCACGTGGTTGTACGACCACGAATACAATTGGGGTGAATTCGGGGGCAAGTCAGCCCTACAATCTTTGGCGCGAACATGGAAGACCGTGCTTGCGAAATCTGATCTTGAACTCAACATTGATCCGTTGTTTATGCGCAAGGGGATTGAGTACTTCCTACGCGAGTTCAAAAAGGAGGTAGAGAACATGGAATGCGGAGGCATCAAGTTCAACTTTGAATGAGAGTACTTGGGAAGCAATGGGAGTTGCATTCAACAATCAGTGACAAATAACAACAAAATTTGTCAAGTCAAAAAACCCATCTCTCATCTTTTTAGTTAATCAATCTTCATCATTTTGCTGGAGTCCAAACTCCTACCCGCCTCAAAATCTTTCACAAGCTGATCCACCTTGCCCATGAAAGAGTCCGAATCAAAGTTTCCCTCCTTATCGAAGAAAAGCCCAACACTCCAAGTGCAAGATTTCTTCGGCCCATTCTTCAGACACTTCTGATAGCTCGGGCTCGATGCGTCGTCGTTAGCATATTCAATGATGAGCGTGTAGAACTCATCGAAGCGAGGCAGTAACGAACTGATCCTCCACCTCAGATCTTTCCTAACCCCCCTTCGGTTCTCGTCTTTAATTATGACTGTTGTGAGAATCAATTCGCCCTCGTAGTAGCTCATGATTCCCTGAATTGCTCCGGAGCACAAGAAGTACATAGCGCAACACGTGCCGAGAAGGAGACGGGAATCAGGAAACTCCTTCGCAAGCCCAATCGCAGGCCCAAATTGGGCAAACATTGCAAAAACGCAAGCCACCACCATAATGGTTATTTTGGTGTTGTCCAAGATCAGGTCTTCAACATGCCCATTCTCAACAATAGCAGAGCAAGCAGCTTCGTCGCTACGCCGATTGAAGAAGGTGCGAAACGAATTGGGTGGGTTTAGTTTAGTAGTGGAGTAGCTGTCTGTAGCAAATGTTGCGCACTTTTTTCAAAAGCGTGATTATTCAAGTCCACCACAAGGCTCGCTCGCTTCGCTCACTCACAGGCATTGCTTAATCTTTATATGGTCCCCAATGTCTACACACTCAACCTCAAAAAACTCAGTCAGTTTCGGAGCCGAGCCGGAGCTGGAGCTGGACGAGGAGAGGTGGGTTGGGGGGGGCAGTTTGGATTTGAATTTTCCCATGGCCCTTCTTAAGTGGTCCTCTTTCTTTATTTCTCTTTTCCTCAAAACTTGAAGAGTAATAAATCGTAATTTACCACACCTATATTCCACGAATCCTAACGCCTTCCCCCTATCATGCTGGCGGGCTCCACGCTTTGCATAGCCTCCCGATCCCAAATAAAATTGAGAACTATAAGAAATGTTGCTGCCTCATTCTCAACAACCAACCCTCCTGCAACTGGACATAGCAACGAACGAATCAAGGAGGTCCACGCCAATATTGTAAACAAGTCCAACCGGATTGTGAGTCCCTGGATGCTAGCAAACGTCCCAGATCCTGATATTGTAATTAAAAATCCCAGTGACATTGCCTCCTTGGACCGAGCACACGACCCACAGAAGCACAGGACTGTAACGATTGGGCAGAAGTGTGTATCCGTAATGGGTTCTGCCACGCACAAGTACAAGCCTTGGTACATCACGTGGGGGCACGAGGTCAGTTGAGTCTGTCCAACATCCACAACATCACTAAAACTAACAAAAACCTGCAGATTGGGACTTGGACAAACCCACTGATGGGTTGGACAAGTTCTGGTGATACTCTTGGGCAGCAGATGGGTACATTGAAGTTTGACGACAAGGAGAGTGCGGTTCGTTTCTGTGAGAAACGAGGCTGGGACCAGTAAGTAAAATAAAACCGCTTTGTTAGGTTTTTATTGTTCAGGGGCTAAATATGAACTAACCAATCAACCCCCCCTCCCCCCTCCCCCCTCCCCACAGCGAATTCAAACCTACAAACCCGTCAACCTACGTCTACGGAGATAAAAGCTACGACGAGAACTTCCTCCCCAAAAATGTTAAGGCCGAATTGAAGAAAAATAAAATGAAGTCGACCCTCTTTGCTCGTGACCGAGCAGGAGCGTCTCATTACTTCCGCCCTCTGAAGTACCACGGCGATGGGAACGTGCCTCAATATGGCCCCAACGGAGACAAACCCACAGACAAAGACGCGGAAAGCTACTACAAGAAGCGATAGATGTAATAATGCATTTCGTTCCGTTTACTACCTTTCCAATTCCAAAAAAACAATCTTTTTAATTCTATGCTTGTGATGGCGTTTTTGACATGTCTGACCGACTCCTCTTGTGACTCTGTCCAAACCCCCCACCCTTTTTCTTAAATACGCTTGCCAACAGCAACCCCCCCAATACTAGCCCAGACCCAACTACGTAGTACCAATCAAATTTCTTGGGGAAAACCAAGAAGCTCAACAAAATCGTCATAGCTTTCCTCAGAGTGCCAAGGATTACTGCAGCAACTCCCCCAAATCTTTTCACCACGTGCATATGGATACTAATTGCGACATATGCGAGCAAGGTGTAGGTTAGCAACAGGATTGCTCCGACCTTGTCCTGCACAACAAACTTCAAGCAACCGATCAGATCACCACTCATTAACGTACTAACTGTCATCACACCGAGGACCATGATATTCGTATAAAATGTCACTTCCAATCGGGTGCTACCAGCCTTAAAAAGCCTCTCTTGGGCATTAGGCGTGATGGAATCAGCGCAAACCGACAGGAAAACAAAAGTGTACCCGAGGGGTGAAAAGTTTGGGCCGCCCAGCTTCCAATCTGCCGAGGCAAATAATATTAGGCCGGCGCAAATGCACCCCGCAGAAAAGTACTCTATCAGGGCAAACCGTTGCCTGTTGATGATTGTCGCAAGCGCCATTGTTGGGATGAGCTTGCAACTCCGAAACACGACCTTCGTGGGGTAATTGATGTAATTTAATGAGATGTTGGAGAGAGAAGAGGAGGCCATTAAGCAACCGGCAACGGTGGCGTATGCTTTTAGTGGAGGGGGGGATGAAGAAGAGGGGGGGGAGGGGGATGAAGGGGGGGAGGGGGATGAGGGGGGGGAAATGAGAGGGGGAGTGAAATACACCATTTCTAGGCGAGATAATGCTGTTACACCCAACACCTCTAAATAGCCCAGCATCCAACCATACGTGAACATTGGTCTAGCCATAATCGCTTCCTGCAATAAGTTATGGGCACCGAAGAAGAGGAATAAGTTTATCGCTAGGCATGCAAACTGTTGGGAAGGTGACAAAGAATTGAAAAAACAACTTGGAGTGCTCATTTGAAAGGACTGGTCTAATGCTGTAAACAGACGGAAAATACTTTTCTTCACACTTTTGTATGCTATAACATAGATCGACTCGGTTCATATAAAAATTATAACCACGAACAACTTTATGGACGAGGAAGGGGACGGTTGGTCAACAGATGAATCTGATTTGGACCTCGATGAATCGCTTAATAATTCAAGTGGTGAAATAACCTCTCCTTCGATCCACCCGCAACAAGAAAACCAACCACCAACTCCACCAGCCGAACAAGCCGGAGGACTGTTTTCGACTCTCATAAATATTGTGGCTCCCTCTATAACCACTGAAAACGCGACCACCTATGAAGAGCTTGGCCAGAGCCAAAATGAAGACAACACCATCAACAACAACAACAACAATGACAACGATGCCCTGATTCGACTCCTCCAGGATGAGTTGAAGATTGCCAACGAGAACAACGGCATTCTAATAATCGAAAATGGTGATTTGTCCATGAAGCATGAGAAGGCACTATTGGAGAAGGAGGCTATGGAGACGACCATTTTAGACTTGCATACGGCGCAGCAGCAGCAGGCGGAACAGCTGGCGGTGCAGCAGCGTGCTGTGCAACTGCTGGCGGAACAGCAGCAGGCCGAGCAGCAGCAGGCGGAACAGCAGGCGGAGCAGCAGCGGGTGGAGGAGCAGTTCGCTAATATGTCGAAGGAAATGGGGGATCGTGAGGCCACCATTTCGACCCTCCAGGCTGAAGTTATAGAACTGGGCGTGTTGCGAGAAGAGAAAGATCGTGCTGTGAGTGAGCTCCGGCATGCACAGGAGCTCGAGGCTGCCAAAACCAGCGTCCACGAGGACATCAAAACTTTGCACGCTCAGCAGCTCGACAAACTCCAGTCTGAGCTCCTAATCGAGAAAGAAAAATATGAGGCAAACATCCAACAGCTCCAATCCGAGGTTTCCTCGCTCCAACAGCTCCAATCCGAGGCAACCATTTTTACCCAACGGTCCAACGAACAACACGAGTCGACGATCCAACAGCTCCAATCCGAGGTTTCCTCGAGTGTAGCCACAATTTCGACCCTCCAGGCTGACCTTGAGAAAGCGGAGGTGAGCGAGCGAAGCGAGCGAGCCTTGATGAAGACGAGAATGCCGAGCCACTACTAAACTAACATTATTCTCAATTTTTTGGCTCGCTCGCCTCCCCCCTTATCCATTAAAAATGCGCACAATCTCGCTTGACTCGGGGGCGCGCAGGTCGCCGTGGGTGAATTTCAAAACTGGATCGCAAACGCTCAAATATCTATGAGTGAGCGTGAGCAAACCATTTCTTCCCAAGAACAGCAGATCAAAATCCTAGAGACGGCCCAATCCCAAACAGCTAATAACCCAGAGCTCGACTCCGCCAAACACTCCCTCTCCCAAGCCAACGAAAAAATAATTTTTCTCCAGTCGGCCCTCCACGAATCAGGTGAGTGAGCGAAGCGAGCGAGCCTTGAGAAAGACGAGCATACGAGCCAACTACCAAACCAATCCACTCAATTCGAATCGCACCTTCTTCGCTCGGCGCAGAAATAGCTCAATCATATGAGCAAAACCTCGTCGAGACAAACAATTCGATCTCCCAAGAACTTGCAATTAATTCTCAGCAGCATAAAATTGAAATTGAAGCGAAGAACCTCCAAATAAAGAATCTTCACGACAGGTGAGTGAGTGAATTTTGTTCAGTTCAACTGTTCCAACCGAATAACTCACACACACACACACACACACACACACAGCAACCACGCCCACGTCGAATCCACCGCGCACCTCAAGCTCAAAGTCGAAACCTCCGAAAACAATGTTGCGATGTACCAGTCCCAGCTCTCGGCTTTAACCACGAAACTCAGCGATTCCAAGACCTACTTGACACTCCTCGAAAGTGCCAAAACACAAATAATAAGTTTACAGACCCAAAACTCGAATTTAGAAAGCCAGCTGATGGCTGCAGGTGAGTCTCACTCAGTCTCCGCTCGCCTTGAGGAAGACGATAATACGAGCCACTTCTAACTAATTCCACTCGCTCGGCGCAGTCCGGGAGAAGGGCGAGACAGAGGTAACGCTTGTTTCCTCCTCGGAGCAGCTGCGCACTGTTCTTTTAAACATGGGCGAGGCCGATCTCAATCACAAGTCTACAATCAAAGAACTCGGAGCGACCATCACTTCGCTCGACGAGGAGCTGGATTCTCTTACTCAAGACTACGACGACCAGGAAGTGACTATTGCAAGGTTGCGGGCTGAGTTGTTGAAGGCTAGAGAGACTGTCGTGGTGGAAAAGGTGGAGCCGGAGCCGGTGCCGGAAGCGATGGAGGAAGACAACAAAAATCAGGCCTCTTCCCTTGCGCAGGCTGAAAAAACAATCCAAGAATTCCAGACTTGGAGCATGCAGGCTCAGACCGAAATGAAGAATCGAGAAGCGCAGATTCTCAACTTGCAGGAGGAACTGAGGATTTCGAACAACAACAACAACACCAACAACAACAACAATAATGCTGACGTGGATGAGGCGTTCCTCTTAGAACTGGAAAACCGCCTCAAGAACTCGGAGCAGGAAAAGTGCGATCTCGCCATGTTGCTGGCTAACGAGCGCAAGGGGAATGCTCTCGACCTTCAGGATTTGGCCAACCAGGCGAGATCTTTCTTTGAATTGTTGCCTTAAAAACTATTTTATCTGGTTCTGATTGTTATCACTGCGCTTCATGTTTAAAATTTGTCCTTCCACATCACAACTTCCTCTCTGAACTCCACCGACCTGTGTTCTCACATTCTTCCCCCCCTTTTCCACCGTCGTCGTGGCCACTCGCAATTGCCTCTTTCTGCTGCTTCCAAACGTCACCCATTGGAATGTCGTCGCTATATAACCTATTTTTGGACGGAATTAAATGAGAGTCGCCCTCAAAATCCACTCCCTCTTTCAACAAAGAAGGATATTTGAGACTTAGTTTCCTCTGCCCATTCTTCAGCTCAGCCTCTTTTCTTTCGGTTTCTGTGATTATCACCGTAGACGAAATTGGCATTGAAAGGCCACAGCCACAGGCACCAAAGAGCATTTGTGAACCAGGAATGTAATGTCTTGATATTTTCGAGAATGTGTTGAGAAACTTCAGACAAAAGCTCTTCTTGTTGGCTTCTAATGTATGTTATGTGGGTAGAAGAAGAAGTAAAGTTGGTATTCAGGGGGTGCAGGGACGTCTTGCTCAATAGAATTATTGTCGCTTTTTATTTTCTTTTGTGCGCGAGTCCGAGCGGAGTCTGCTGTGGCTGTTGCTGTTGCTGTTGCTGTTGCTGTTGCTGTTGCTGTTGCTGTTGCTGTTGCTGTTGCTGTTGCTGTTGCTGAGGGTGTGGATATATATATTTTAAGAATTTCAATCAATCATTTGACATTATTAATTTATTATTGGCGAATATTTTAATGAATTTAAGAATAAGGAATCTATGAACAGTGGGCCAGCATGAGCCTTGACGAATCTCATCAATACAATCGAACTCGCCCTAAGAACTACCTAAAAAAACATGCAATTGCTCAATCCCAATTTGGCACTCATGTCAAATATGATCCACAACTGATTAAGCCGAAAACAATCAATCACAACTACAACAACAACAGCAAACTGGGTGAGAACTATTACAGCGACAATGACAAGGTGAAACTTGCTAGAACTGTCCTGTATCAGCCGCCAACCACTTCGGGGAATGAGAACCTTATAAAGTTTGTCCAGAACGAGTTCTCGCAAGCTTCTTGGCTGTCCGAGTGTACGAACCGCACAACCACGTTGACCCTCGTGAACTACAAGTTGAAAGCGTGTCCAGTGGACGTGTTTGGGATGGTTTACCTCCAGTCCATCTTACTATCCAATAACAGCATCACAAATCTCCCGAGAGCAATTGGTAATCTGGTGAATTTAAAAATCTTGGATCTCTCTTTCAACCAGCTTGTGGAACTGCCCGCCGAGATTGGGCAAAGCACTTTAAAGGAGACGACAACCTTTGCCATTGGGGGGATGCTGGAGCTCGAGAAGTTGCTCGTAGGGCAGAACAAGCTCACAGCGCTTCCAAGCGGAATCGGCAGGTGAGCGAGCGAAATACTGCGAGCGAGCCTTGACGAAGACGAGGATACGAGCCAGCAAACGAAGCGAGCAGCAAGCGAAGCGTGCAGCAAGCGAAGTCTGCAGCAAGCGAAGCGAGCAGCAAGAGCAGCAAGAGAAGCGAGCTAGTCACAACTAGTGTACAGACGAGAATACGAGCCACTACTAACCCCTTCGCACCTTCTTCGCTCGGCGCAGGTTAGTGAATTTGAGCCAAATTGAGCTTGACAACAATCTCATTGAGGAGCTCCCGGAAGGGATCAAGTGGCGGTGTATCGAGAGTTTTTGCCCCACGCAGAACAGGCTGGCGGCAATTCCCGCCGGGGTTTGCTCCCTGAAAAATCTCATCCGCGTTGATTTGAGCAAGGTGAGCGAGGGAGACAATACAATCAATGCGAAGTAATTAGCGAGTAATAATAGCGTGGCCCCGCTAAAAATTGTCAAAATTTTCGCTCGGCGCAGAATCTGCTTGCTTCCCTCCCCGCGGCGTTGTCGAACTTGGTCGCGTTGACCTATCTGGACTGTTCTTTCAACCGGCTCGTTGGCCTCCCGGGTAGCATTTGCCAGCTCTCTGACCTTCGGACCTTGCTCCTGATCGACAACCAGATCGACAACCTGCCGCGCAATTTCGGAAACATGAAGTCCCTCACCGAACTGAACCTGTTCAAGAACAACTTGGAGGACCTGCCCACGAGCATGAAGCAGCTCAAAGACGTTGAGATTGTCGACTTGGACTACAACCCAATGACGAAAATTCCAGCCTTGATACGGGACGAGGGGTGGGGCAGAATCTGCGAATACTTGGCCAGCAGCGTTTTGGCTCGGAGTAAAATCAAGCTCCAGGACCACGCCCAGACGGTTGGGGAAGGGAGCTTGGGGCAGAACACCCCGAAGATGATCGAGCTGCAGGTGAAGATGGAGGAGGTGAAACGGGTGGAAGAGAAGAAGAGGAAGGGGAAGAGTGAGACCGAAGCGAAGCGAGGCGAAGCGAGGCGAAGCGAGGCGAAGCGAAGCGAGGCGAGACCACAACGCAGGCGCAGGCGCAGGCGCACCTTGCGCAACCCCCCCTCAGCGCAACGCCAAACCACAAAACTAACCCCAATATTTCAAACGCCATTTTTATTGTGTCCAACCCCCCCCCCC
>BRYC01000232.1:0-12228 GCA_030267985.1 Parmales sp. scaly parma | reverse complement strand
GAGAGAAGGGGCGGGGGGGGGGGGGAGGAGAAAGGGGTGGTGGAGTACCCGACGCCAGTGCGGACGAATTCTAGCACCGAGGTGACGAGTTCCTCAAGGGGGAACTCGTCACCTGTCCCCTTGAGGGTGTGGGCATTGTAGATTTGGGAGAGCTGGTTCAAAACGTGGTTGGTGGCGGAGGCTCGAACGGAGGATTCCAGGGTTGAGGAGGGGGAGGGGGAGGAATTGGGAAGGGAAAGGGGGGAGTAGGAGAGGAACGAGGGGAGAGGGGAGGTCATGCTTGGCGAACACTAGGAATGATAGGAATGACTATAGGGAGGAGGTTCTGGGAAATGTGTGACAATGGGATAAACAGGCAGCCAATATTTAATATTTAGGAAGCGACGAAATTCTACTTGACATGCCTTCCATGGGTGAGGTTTTTCAAGTAAAAGATGATTAAAAACTTATTGCCTCCAAATTCACAGTTGCTCACTCCAAATCCAATCAAGCATCCCTCTGCAGCAATGTCTGCACCCCCCACCCCCACCCAAAGCCAGAGGCAAGCAATAGAGAATCCCACTCCCCACCTTCTCCAGTCACGGCCGTCGAATGTGATTCGACAGGGCAGTAAGAACTCATCCCCCTTCTCCTCCATGGGCGACCTTCCCGCCCCTACCAAACAATCCTCTGCAACTTCATCCACAACAACATCAATATCAGATTCATCTTCATCTTCATCCTCAGTAACCCCCCACGCGCGGCCATTGGAAACGTGCGGCACCTTTGCACAATCAACCAACTCCCCTTCCGACCGTGTTGTCCTCGTCTTCTGTGGTCTTCCCGCCACGGGTAAAACGTCGACTTCGCGGCGGATAGTATCCTACCTGGAGTTCTTCCTGGACATCCCCGGGAAGATCTTCAACGTTGGCGACTACAGGCGGAGCATGTGGGGCGCCGAGCTCCCCGCGGAGTTCTACGACCCCGACAACGTTGAGGGGGCTCGGCAGAGGGAGGAGTGCGCCGAGAAGGCGCTGGGCGACCTGTGCGATTTCATTGGGGACAAGAATACAGAGGGGGTCAGGGTGGGCGTATTCGACGCGACCAACTCGACGCTGGAGCGGCGGGAGCGGCTCAGGGAGCGGCTCAAGCCGCTGGGGTGCAAGATCGTGTACGTGGAGCTGATCTGCACCGACGAGGTTCTCCTCCAGGAGAACATCAGGGCCGTGAAGCTCAATACGCCCGACTACAGGGACGCCAACCCGGAGGACGCTGTCAAGGACTTCAACGAGCGGCGGCGGAACTACGCCAAGAGCTACGCTACGCTCGGGGACGACGAGGGGAGCTACATCAAGGTGTACGACTGCAAGAAGTTCGTCGTGCACGACGTCAGGGGCTACCTCCCCATGAAAATAGCTCATTTCATCATGAATTTGCACACCCTGCCGAGGACTTTTTACTTCACTCGGCACGGCCAGAGCGAGTACAACGTTCTGGGGAAGATTGGGGGGGACAGTTCGTTGAGTGCTGCGGGTGTGGAGTACAGTAAGAGGTGAGAGTGAGCCAGCTAGTGGGTGGTTGACAACTAAACTAAACTAAACTAAACTTACATTGATTCGCTTCGGCGCAGACTCGCAACCTTCGCCGCCCAACACATCTGCGTGAAGGGCGACGGCTCCAACGAGCAAGTTGCGGCTAGGCTCTGGACCTCGTCTCTGAAGCGAACGAAGGAGACGGCGAGCCAGATCGAGCACCCCGAGGTGAGTGAGCGAAGCGAGCGAGCCTTGAGGAAGACGAGCATGCGAGTAGCAAACGAAGCGAGCAGCAAGCGAAGCGAGCAGCAAGCGAAGCGAGCAGCAAGCGAAGCGAGCAGCAAGCGAAGCGAGCAGCAAGCGAAGCGAGCTAGTCACAACTAGTGTGGTGTTGCTGGTTCGCTTCGCTCACAGCTCGCTTCACTCGCAAGCCTCGAGGAAGACGAGTATACTCGCGATGGATCTTGCGAAATGGCTACAAATCTTACCCACTCACTCAATTCGTTTGGCTCGCTTGGTTTGGTTCGCTCGTGCTTCATTAAAAATGACTGTCGCACAATTTCGCTTCGCTCGGCGCAGCTCAACGCCGTGGAGTTCGACAACGGCCAGAAGCACGACTGGCTGCAAATGCGCCCGATGATAAAGAGGAATTTGGACGAACTGTACGCCGGGGCGTGCGACGGAATGACGTACAAGGAGGTGAGTGAGTGAGTGAGTGAGTGAGTGAGTGAGTGAGTGAGCGAGCGAGCTTTTGTGACAACAAAAGTGCGATGCTCAACTCCGTGCGAAATTACTATTCATGGCTACATACATCCACTACTGAGCTATCCTACTCAACTAATTTTGGTCGCTCACTGCTCTCATTCCTCGTTGAAAATGCGCCTCGCTTCGCTCGGCGCAGATTGAAACGTTCTACCCGGAGGAGTTTGAGGCGAGGCAGGGGGACAAATTGAGTTACCGCTACCCGAGAGGGGAGAGGTGAGTGAGTGAGCGAAGCGAGCGAGCGAGCTTTGAAAAGCAAGCTCGCTCGCTCGCTCGCTCGCTTGGAAGACGAGAAATATACGAGCCACTACTAAACTAACATTATTCTCAATTCTTTGCTCGCTCGCCTCCTACCTGCTCCATTAAAAATGCGCACAATCTCGCTTGCGCAGCTACTTGGATATAATTAACCGGCTCGAACCATTGGCTCACGAGATGGAGCGCGTTCGGGAGCCGGTTCTCATTGTCGGCCACCAAGGAATTTTGCGCATCCTCTACGCGTATTTCATGGGGCTTAGCAGAGCGGAGGCCCCCTTTGTGTCCATCCCGCTCAACCACGTGCTTCAGCTAAGTCCGCACGCGTACGGTTGCGACGAAACACGAATTTCCTTGATGAACAAGGAGGAGATGGCC
The DNA here is from genome assembly GCA_030267985.1 of Parmales sp. scaly parma. NCBI lineage: Eukaryota > Bolidophyceae > Parmales > Parmales sp. scaly parma. The sequence continues at coordinate 9,322 of BRYC01000232.1, read as the reverse complement.
AAGTTTTCAGGTAATAGTGATGGGCAGGACGAGCCAATAACGAGCATGCCGGTGAAAATGGGAACGGGGGTGCTTAGGAGCGCTACTCCACCCGTTTCAACACCACAAACAGGCCGGCTGTCGCGGCAGGGCTCAATGGGGGAGGAGAAAGTGAGGTCTGTCGGGAAACAAACATTCTCCCGCAAAGATGTAAACTTTGAAGGGGTGGTCATCCAGATCGACGACGATGACAAGGAGTTGAACGTGCCGAGTTGCTAAAATTAAATTTGTTTTTGGTTGATCTATTATACATCGTAATACGATTCCCCAGACACAACCACTACTTTGTCGCTTTGCATCTGCGCAAGTATTGAACGAAAATGTTGGAACTCCATTGATTCTCGATGAATATTTGTATAATCCGTTTTGGATGCATAACGCTCGATGATATTGTAATTGTGCTCTTGACCTTGTTTGTCACTCCTCATGAGCTGATACATCAAGGTGCTAGTTTGTTCGTTGGAGGAGACATATTTTTGGTATTTTTTGAAGGCAACGAGAAATGTCGTAGCGGAGACAGAGTCGGAGAAATTGAGCTGAACCAACAGGTTGAACGCAGCGTTCACCACATCCTCCTTCTCCTGCGCCGAGTGAACCAACCACCTCGCGTTCCTTGCCCACGCCAAATCCACAACTCTCTTCTGCCACTCCTGGGCCCCTTGATAGGGGTACAAGTAGCATTCTTCGTCACACGGATCAACGACGTTGCTCTTTTCTACGCCCGCCAGCGCCTCTACCACTCGCAGCAAGCAGAACGGAACTGCGCCGAGCGAGGGAAAAGAATTGAGTGGGTTAGTTAAGTAGTTGGATGTGGGTGAATGTAGTGGCTCGTTCGCTCGCTCACCTGCCACCTCAGAATACCCACCCTCATGAACGCAAACAACCTTGGAACATACTTCCATTATTTTCTTCATCATTTGCCCGTAAACGCTCGACGTCAGCATCATATGTCCGAGCGGGTCTAAGTTGCTAGCGTCGAACCCGGCACTGACGAAAATTACATCGGCCCCGAAGGCTCGCAGCGCCGGTTCGACAACCTTCTCGAACGCGTAAAGGTAAGCACCAGTTCCGGATCCCGGCGGGAGAGGAATGTTTATGTTGCAGTGAAGTCCATCCCCCTCACCCATCTCGTCTAATGAACCCGATTGTAAAGGGTACAACCCGTCCTCATGTATTGACACGAAAAGGCAAGCTGAGGAGTCGTAGAACGCCTGCTGGGTACCGTTCCCGTGGTGCACATCAAAATCAACAATTGCCACCTTTGAAACTTCTGCATTGCGGAGAGCTGACTTGGCTGCGATTGCAATGTTGTTGAAAACACAAAACCCCATTCCCTGATCCCGCTCAGCGTGATGGCCGGGAGGCCGAACGAGCACGTACGCGTTGTCAATTTCTCCTTTGATAACTGCTTCGGTTGCGTCGATCGCTGAAGCAACAGAGGTCAGCGCAATATGCGTTGAACCGGGCCCGTAGTGGGCATAGGACCCTGCATCACCTGGGGTTTGGGAGCTGGCTAGCATTTTGGCTACGTACTCTGGCGAGTGGACGAGCTCCACCTCCTCAGGGGTTGCCTGCCTAGGAGGACATTGTATTTTAGTTGGGTAGAGCAGAGGGTACAAGTTACAAGCTTCGAGGAGATTCTTCGCTCTGCGCTTCGTTAACTCGTTCTCGAAGTTCTGGAGGGTTGGTTGGGTGTATTCACCGGCTGACACGTCTACTGTGGCGATGTCGCAACCGGACAAGATGAATCCAGAGCTGTGCCAAAAAATTAATTCGGGGGAGACGAAGGCCGTTCGATTTGAGACTGTGGGGATGATGGGGAAGGGAGGTGTTGGTTGGGCAGGAATCAGGTATGACGGTAGTTCCATAGTGGCTAACTTCAGAGATCCTCGGCCTAGCTACGGTGTCACTGAGGAATCGTAAAGTCTAGGTGCAGCACAACAGGTGTAGAAGTTTGTTTCTGATGTGCTGAGGTGCTGTACACGCATTGAAATATGGCGAAATAGGCATAATTACCAAGAACAAAGTACGAGCTCGATGAGCATAGACGACTGCCACATCATTGGATGGCAGCGAAAGCTCAGACACACACACATACTCTTGCCACTGTGGGCGTGGAGTCGTCTTGCGCCAAATTAGAGACCCACACCACACGAGACAATGATAACTCCCCTCGACATTGCCCGTAGGAGTGGAGCCTGTGCTGAATTCATCGGCTTGCTCTCCCACACTCCCGAGGAAGCTCGATCGTTGGGTTTGAAGGAGAAAGACCGCTTGTACAAACCAGTGTCTTCTTGGAGGAATGAGATGATTGGTGGATCAGATCACGATCGTATACAGACTGTCACAAGTTCATCAATGAGCACGATGACGAGTTGGTGCGTGAAGTGCTCAATACAGGAAGAGATCGTAAAAGTCTACTTCTACTCCGCCGAGTGCCAGAAGTCAGCGTGGAAGAAGCACAAGAAGACGTGCAAGGCACCGACGAGTCCGCCAGCGAGTGAGGCAGAATTGCGGGTTTTGCACAAGGGCATTGCTCTCCAGGCCTCTGTATTGGAGCTGGAGACAGGCCCACAAGTGTGGTATTAAATTCTTGACGATTCGGTTAGAGCAAAAGGATTTAATAAGGATTTAAAAAACAATTTTAAGTGTGCCTCTCTCTCAGCTCTTCGTTCTCAGCTCGGGAAGCAGCAAGCTGCTCTTTCAGCAGTTCTATCTGCTCGTCTTTTGTATGGGCTGGAGCTGGGACTTGGGAGGGGGCTGGGGAGGGGGTTATTATTGTTGGCCGGCTTTCGATCTCCCCCAGCAGGTTGTCTAGGTGGGCTGTGATCAGTCTATTCGCGCCGTCGTCCTTGAAGTAGGCGAAGTGGTATTTGGCTCTGCTGAACACTGTGGACCATTGCTGGCCTTTGAAGTCGTTCACGCCGTTTGGCACGACGGCGCTGGAGGAGAACAGGTCGTCACTCGACCTCAACCCGAGAAGCCATTCTTGCACCTTCGCCTTCGATTCGGTGAAGAAGTAGGGGTGAAATGCTGCGAATTCATTCATCTTCGCCTCATCCCTCGTATTGTAAGTGTTCTCCAGGGGGTAGTCGTCATTTGTGAAATGTCGCTGCCAAGTCTCCTTCTGAGTCATTATCGTCTTGCACAAGAGGTGCCTGTGCGAATCACACGCGAACCTCACCATCATTAAATACCCCACCACAGCGCACCCCGCAGCTACTAACTGTAGCGTCATGATGCTACCGGACGAAAGCTTGATCGACTCGACCAACCCACCCCCCGAGGTGCAAACCTGGACCACGAATGTTGTCGTGAGCATCAGCTTGTACGCAATCCAACCCGCGAACGTCCTTCCGCCAAGAAACAAGGGTGAGCCAAAACTCATAATCGGCACAAAGCTCATGACGAGCCACTCCGGCCTCAAGATGTCGACGAAGCCCAACCTGTTTGAAGTTCCCAGCAACCACCTCGCCCTCCCATACTTCCACCCCAAAAACAGAAACAGCCCCAACTCACCCACCATGAACGCCGGGATCGCGTAGCCCGGCAAGACCAGTCCCCCTACCGTCAGTGCGAGCACGTTGGCAGCGAAGTACCCCGAGACCAGCATCATGTGGCCGAGGAAGAAAACCCACTCGAAATTCAGCGGCAATATTCCGCACCATTTTGCCGTGTGAGGACCCCTCATTTGTAACGTCATATTGCTGCGCTCGCCTCCCACGCTCAGATCAGCGATTATGAACCCCGCAGTCGCAACACTGAGGCAAATGGAGGCGACCGGGAGAAGCGCGATGCTGTCGGCTCGCATCAAAGCTCCGACTTGAAGGATTAGTTGCGGCAACGCTTCGAATATCATCTCGACGATCTTCGTAGACATCAGCAATTGCTTTGGAAGTTTGATTGAGCCTTCCTCCGCCTCAGCCCCACTCCAGGTCCTGAAGGTGTGCACCGCTGGATCCAGAAAGAGCAGGGACTGGAAGATTCGCAAGAACCTCGTCTTCTTTGAGCAATGCTTGTTGTTGTCAAACGCGTTGGATGTCTGAGCAAACACCGCAACGCACATAATGATCAAGCTCGTGTTGAACGCTTTCTTGTTCCCAGTGTTCTTGTAAAACCTCAGCATCAGAAAGTCTGTTGCGACATCACAGTACGTGCAACCTAAAGCAACAAGGAGTCTCGCCGCCAGCCCTAGCCTGGCCAGTTTCAGCGGCTTCTGCAAGTCTCCCGCGAGGCTGTCGAAGAACTCGCCGAAGAGCTTCTCGTTTGTGCTGAGCTGCTCGAACAAGTCGTTCTTGCTCCTCCATTCTCGCATCTTTAGTTGGAATGGGGTGCTGGACGACAAGGGGCCGATCTACGTGATTGTTGGGGTAGGGATTGGCCCGATGGAGGGTACCTAAACGAGACCGCTCCCGATTGGAGCGCAATACGCGATGACAGCATTTTCGGATTTGGAGGACTGGAGCTGACGAGCAAAGAGGAGGCGACATACACACCTGGGTTAAGAACGTTGTTGAGGAGGGGAAGAAGAGTACAACCATGTTTGAGACTGGTGACGAGATTTCTTTTGTTTGAGACTGGTGACGAGATTTCTTTTCTAATCAGTTCTACATTCTAAATCTTAGTCTACTATTCACATCCGGTCACTTCCGGAGAAGGCATTCAACTACGTTTTCAACATCTTCGTCCGACACGCCGCATTCTTCCTTTGTCCTTACAAAATTTATGTTTTTGTGTTTTGCGCTTGTGAAGTCCAAATCAAGGTCGTCAATGACGCACATTCTCGCAGTCAATTTATGTTCGTCAACATACGCCACAATCTCCTTCACGCGCAGTTCTGATGGAGTTCCTGGTTGGATCAGAAGCGGAGTTTTGCCAACAATTAAGTCGCTGCAATCAGGGGGACAGCCGCATTCTATGAGTTTTGTGTGTAAGAACTGCAGGTGGGGGTTACTTCTTCTCCACGTGCTCGAAATGCATATTTGACAATTTGTTCGTTTCACAATTGAGAGAAGTCGTCGCATCAACTTAGGATGGAGTTGGAAGGTTGAATTCATTGTCATCATTGTGGTGTTGAGAACTCCATCAACATCGAGGAAAAGCAGGGGGTGGCTCATATATGGGGCCAATGTAGGCTGCTGTGGAGATATGATGGTTTGTGGAAGAAGCAATTTAGAAGCTGGATTTTACACTTCCTCACTTTGAACACTTGAAGCGGAAATTTTCAAAGGAAATTCCCCCTTGCACTTGCATTTGCTTTTTATTGTTAAAGATTTCTGAGAGAGAAGAGCATGAAGTACTTCATAGGGGGGAACTGGAAATGCAATGGAACAAAAGCCTCTGTCAAAACTTTGGTAGAAATTTATAATAGTGCAGGTGACTTCCCAGTGTCTTCGGAAGTCACAATTGCTCCCCCAACTCTTCATATATCGTACTGTCAGGATAACTGCCGCAGCGACATTTCCATTTGCGCTCAGAACATTTCGACCGACGTTGGGTTCGGCGCCATGACTGGTGAGCTCACCGGTGAACTATTCAACTCTTGGGGAGTGCTTTGGACCTTAACCGGCCACTCTGAACGTCGCCGTCGCCTCGAAACCCGCGACAAGGGCCACAACGAGCACGACATGTCCGTGGCTGATAAAACGGCCCACGCACTAAGCTGCGACATGTCCGTGATCCTTTGCGTCGGGGAGACGCTCCAAAACCGAGAATCTGGCAATACTCTCGAAATAGTTTTTCAGCAGGTGAGCGAGCGAACCGAGCGAGCCTTTTGGAAGACGAGCATACTCGCATCCCACTACTAAAGCTAACTTTTTTTGGCTCTCTCGATTTGCTCTTGCTCCATTAAAAATGCGCCTCGCTTCGCTCGGCGCTTCGCTCGGCGCAGCTCAACGCAGTCAAGCTCAAAATTTCCGAGTCTGACTGGGCCAAAATCGTCATTGCGTACGAGCCCGTTTGGGCTATTGGAACCGGCGTATCGGCCAAGCCCGAACAAGCCCAGGAGGTCCACTACGAGATCAGGAAGTGGCTCTTGACCAATTTGACGTCGGCCATTGCGCAAACGACGAGAATAATATACGGCGGTTCTGTTAACCCTAAGTCTGCCCCGGAGCTAATCAAGTGTCGGGACATTGACGGCTTTCTTGTTGGCGGTTGTAGCTTGAAATCTGATTTCATAGAAATTGTGAACAGCGTGCCTAGTGAGTTTGACGAGGTGGAGCGAAATGAAACGATCGAAACAATGAAACAGAGCATACAGAACATATCCGCGAGCGGTCGATAGATAACACACACACACAATTTTTCTTTAAACATTTGTTTTTTCCTTTTTGTTAGCTTATGGCAACAAAATTAACAACAACATTGCGTTATTCCTCCTTTTTCTCATTTGTCTCATTTGTATTTTCATTCCCGGTCACCTTCGGTTCCTCCATTGGCTCCTCCGTCGGCGCAATCTGTGCCTTGTTGTTCGTTGTAATAACTTGCTGCCGCACCTGCTCCGTTGCTGTTGTCGCTCCAACCTCCTCCTCCTCCCCGGTCCACTCTTCCCCATCCTCGTCAACCTCAATAAAGCTTCTTTCAACTTTCTTTCCGCTCTTGATGAACGCCTGCACCTTGCTCTCCGCCCACTTCCACCAAACATTCAATAGCAAGAAGCAAAGTCCGAAGCAGCCCATGGCAATAACTCCGTTTCGCAAAACGAAGTTCGTTACATTGCCATCCAAGCCCTTGTTGTCAAGTTCGCCGGAGAAGGTGTACCCGCCACCGAGCTGGAAAGGGACGAAGCAGCCGCCGATAATTCCCAGGAGGTAGCAGGACACGATAATGCAGAAGGAACCGAGGAGGAGGTTTAACTTCATAAAGAGTGGAATGAGGTGCCACTGTGTGACCTCATCAAAAATGAGCCTCTTCTCCGCGTCCATCTCGTCGGCCAGCGCCACCTCCTTGTCGATGGGGATTGCGTCCAGCTCCCCACCTCTAGTCCTCACTGCCGCTTCCAGATACACCGTCGCCACCACCATGCTCCCGCTCTGCACCATCCCCGCACCGGTCAAAAAAATAGCGCTCAGTGTAGTTGCGTAGTCATACTTTGGACTCGCATCAAAATAATCGCACGCTTCCTCTAGTACGTCTTTTTCGCTGCACATTTGGAGCCCGCTCATCCACACGAACGTTCCCGCTAGCACGGTGGGAACAATCAAGAAGAACACAGGCAGCGTTCCTAGCAGGATCTGGAAAAGCCCCAAATCCATGATCCCGCACAAAACGCTCGTCGGCCAGTCCGGTCCCCCGACCAAGATCGCAACCTTGGCAATGTTCAGTCCTCGCTGTCCTAGGACCAGTCGCATTGTCCGTATCAAGCCGCTGTTCATGCCTACGAGTTGGCGGATGTACACCTTCCCACTGAGCGGCACCCCGATGGCCTTCTGCTGCAGCGTGCAGGCGAGCAGCTTCAGCGCGATGGACACGAAGCAGGTGTAGATCACAGCCGGTGCGATTCCGCCTAAAACTCGCTGCCCAACGTTGGGAATCAAAATTCCGCCCGTCAGGTATATTGGCACGCCCGGAACGGGGGGGAGGAGAAAGAGGGAGAGGCCAACTGCGATTATTATAACTGTAACCAGCACGAGATTCATCTCGGCGGTAGTTTCGATCAACCAGGCCAGCAGAACGACGGTGAACTTGGCCACCACAGCCATAAAAATTACGTAAAGCAGACCCCAGTACATGATGTACATTTGCACCTGTGAATGGGTGGGGTGTGTTAGTTGCAATTCGGTTTTAGGTTATATTTTATTTTGAGATTTTGAGATGTGGAAATTACTTGGGTTGTGGAGGGGGGGAGACCCCCCCACCTTCTGCTGCGCTCGGCTTTCCGCTCAAATGGGCTTGCGGGTTACAGCTTATCCCCTCGCTACCGCTCGGTCGATCGCAATGGACGTAGCTTCGCTCGCTGGCGCTCGCTTGCGGCACTTACTTTCCCGTGGTTCCAGGTTTTGAAGTTTGTGAACTGGGCGCTGGCCGCGGCTGTCAAAACCCCCGAGCCGGCCCCGCTTTTTACTGTCTTGACGCTCATTGGCAGGCCTATCCGTCTCACGAGCTGGTTCATAAAAGAAACAACCAAGTACACGCATGTGGGGGGGAAGCACGTGACCAAGAATAAGCTTTTCGCAGCGTTGTCATAGCTCGCAATTTTCTTCTTGAAGTTGTCCAAAGCCGCTTGGCCGGCCTCTCCTTTCGGCGAGCCGAAAGTTGCGCTCAGTATCATCGCAATGGCCAAAAACGCCGCGAACATGAAATACATGAAGGCTTGCGTGATGCCGCTCCCGGCGCCGGCCAAGCTCGCAGTGCACCATAGGCCAAAAATGAGCAGCATGAACACCTTGAAGAACATCCTCGGGGCGTTTTCGCTGCTCTCGGGCTTCAAAAAACTGCACACGAAGCTGCGCCGAATTGGTTAGTTTTGATATTGTGTACTAAAACGGGTTGTTCTCACTCACCTGGCGAAGATCAACGATATGCCCATGATGAGGGGGATTGCCCACACGACGAAAGCCACAAAGCAGCTGTCGTAAACACTCGCACAGTGCAACCCGCACTTCTCGGTCAGCAAGTCGACGTTCTGGGTCCCCTCATTCCACATGAAGCACATCCCAGTTTTGGTCATGGGCGTCACGGTCAAGTCCGCAAATTGCGCTAACCTCTCCGGCCCATTGTCCCAACACACTTCGGGCATCGCGAGCCTGTCCGCCGTGAATGTTTCGTTTTGGAACGTAGCCCAGTCCAGCTGCTCTTCGGCGTAGTTGATTTTCGTGAATTTCGTCCACTCGTTGAGCTTGTGCAGCGAGATCCAGTAGCCCCAGCCAACGATGCACGCAACGCCCCCGGCCAGCAGGGGGCCGGTTAGCCAGGCAACATAGTCTCGAAAAACCACCTTTCGGAAGAACATGTGCTTGGAAAGTATAAACCAAGCTGGCGTTCCGATCGTGCAGAGCAAGATTAGCCAGTAAGGATTTTTCATTCCACCAGAAACGAAAAAGACAACTGCAGAGCCCATGACAAGCACAACCATGGCGTTTCGAAGGCACAGCCCAAGGGCTGATTCCCACTGCTCGCAGTCGAGCATGTAGAGGGCAAACAAGACTAGGAGCTCCATGTTGCGAGCGGTCACGGCCGATTCTCTGTATGGCTCAGTCATTTGAAGGAAATCGAAGCCAAAGCCGGTTGCCTGGGGTGTTTGTTGGGGGGTGGGGTGTTTGTTGGGGGGGGGGGGGGGGGG
>BRYC01000231.1:0-15199 GCA_030267985.1 Parmales sp. scaly parma | reverse complement strand
TGGGCGCGTAGGGGGGGGGGGGGTTAGATGATAAATTTAGGTTAGATGATGTGGGAAAAAAGATGGAGACAACTCAAACCAAACCAAACAAAACACATCAACACCTCTCCTCTCCTCTCACCTCCCCACCCCGCTCGTGCTTCAACTGCATCGCATCCCCCTTCGTGTGCATGTGCAGCTGAATATCCAACACGGTAAACTCCTCCGCGGTCGTCCACCCCCCCGTGCAACTCCCTGGGCACTCGAAGTCGCTCCGGCTGATCCCGCTTGGGAGGGACTGCCCATTGAGAGTGAGGCGACCGTCGCCGACTTGGAAGATTCCGATGTTGGAAGAAACGGGGGTGTACTGGTAGTAGAAGATCGTCCCGGACGAGTCATGGACGCCGGACTCGTAGGCGGCGTTGTCGAAGTGGGTCTGCATGCTGAAGCTGTGCCAAGCCGCGCCAAGCCGCGCCGAGAGAAAATGTGTAAATGTGAAATGTGTTGTTGTTGGTGGTTGTTAGGCGTGGGCAACGTAGAGGGTAGCCCTTAATGGGGTCCTGGGCCAGCAGAGGAAACTCTCTCTCACCTCTTCCACCCGTCGTCCCCGAGCTTTATCCCGACTCCCGGGGGGAAGATCGTTCCAACCACCCCGCTCGCCCACGCCCAGATCATGTTCTGCTCGCTGCAGCTGTTCGCGTTGCTCGTCGAGCACCCGAACAGAGTGAAGTGGTGGATGAACTTCTCGTTCCCTGGTTCCAAGTACGGCTCGAAGCCAACGACGTAAATGTTCTGGCCACCAATCGTGGAAGGCATGCTTGAAATGCATTGATGCCCATAACCAAAAACGAAAGCGCCGGCGAGGCAGCGAATAAATAAAAACAACACGTTTTTTTTAGTGAGTTTGAGTTTAGTTCAGTAGGTGGATGTAGCACTGGTTAAGGCAATTTTTCGCACGGTGCATCGCACTCTTCTTTTCTGTCACAAGGCTCGCTCGCAGTATTTCGCTCGCTCACCTCCCCTTGAAGCTCGTGTAGGTTGTCTTGCCGGTCGGAATTTGGTAGTTGTCAGCGGTGAGGGTGAAGGTAAACACGTCGGAGCGGTCCTTCAACGCTTGGAGCTGTTCGGCCGTTGTGGGCACGTCTGAGGAGCCACCGTCGTTGAAGATGTTGATGTTAAAGTAATGCCTCGAGGTACCGTGGTAAGAAATGTAGTCAAGGTCGTAGGGGGAGTAGGCCGCTGTGAATCTGTGCAAAATAAATATAAAACAAAAATGGTAAGACAAAGAAATTCATGAACCATGACAAGAACAAAACAAAATAAAAATTCCTCAATCAACTCACCTAGTGGCATCGCCGTCGTTCTTTATCTCCCTGTCCTGCAAGTCCCCCGTATCCATGGCACGACTCACAATGACCTCCGTCCAAGGTTCGCCGTCAACCGTCGTCTGCTCTCCCCAGTGGCCGACCCAATCCTGGCTGCAGTCAGCCTCGGGCATCGACTCGTCCAGAGCAAAGTAGTCCCCAACGGTCAGCTCCCCGGTGGCGTCGTCAACGCTGGCGACCATTATGTCAGACCCGCGCATACCCCCAGCTTCGGTTATGCCCAACGCGACATACCCACCGGTCTAAGCACGAAACGTGTGAGCGAAGCGAGGGGAAGCGAGCACATAAAAGTATTGATTGGGTGTGGATTGGATTGGATTGGAATAAGATTGGATTGGATCAGTTGGTAAGTGAAGTGGGAATGTGGATGCGTGCAGAGCCGTCCATGTGCAATCCTCGCCGTCAACACTCGTTTTACGGCATTTCCGCATCACCCAACTTCGGCCCCCCGACCTCAGCCCTCGCTCACCTGGGCAGATATTTTCAAGTAGACTGTCGACGTGGGGACATCTATATAGTGTGAGAGGGTGTAGGGGTGGGCAGGATTGGGGGTCAGGGGGGTGGGCCAGTCCAAGAGGAGGGGGTTTAGGGCGATGGTTGAGGCGAGGAGCAAGTGGCAGAGAAAGTTTATGAATCTCATTCGAGAACAATCAGGAAGTTATGAAAGAAAGGATGGGTGTGTTTGAAATTTATTATTTGTTTTTTTTGGGGGGTGGGTTGAAGATGTGTGGGTGTTTTGGAAAATTGAGGTAACGAATGGGACTGTGTTCCGATCCAATTTTTCAAGTTCAGCTTTCAGCTTAAAAATTAATAATTTCGTGAAATGGCTGATTTGGTTGCGGATTTTAATCGGTATTTACATATCCAGGTTCCAGGTACCAGGAAAAATGAATATTATGGATTTTGAGCTAAACACCACTCCTTACTCATTACACGAGAACCAAGCAATTAGCCAGTTGCTCGCTATTGCAACAGCTGTAGATGCTCTGGGCAAGAAGCACGTTGCCAAGGGCCAGCATACGACCACTGGTTACCAGAAAACAAACGTCCCCTGCGGTCTGCAAGAGCTCCACGCTTACATTGAAGCTGAAGACAACACAACTGAGATTGAGGAAACTTACAACGACCACCACTCCATCCGCTACTACGCAATGTCTCTTCCCAAGCCAAATCATGACCGCGAGTTCCACACGTCCATCGTCACTAAAATAGAAGCCGACAAGCTCATAATGGTCAGCGTTCCCTGCCTCATCGAAGAGAGAGCGAGAAAGGTTCACCCCGACAGAGTTCGTGCTGAGATTCAGAGCATGTACATTTTGACGAAGATCAGTGATAGCAAGACCCGAGTCGATTTCTACGCCGAAATTGAGCTCGGAGGATACCTTCCGAGATGGATCATCAACAACGAGCTTTCCAAGTTTATGAGCGCGCCAACGAATTGGCAGATTCACTTCCAACATCAACGAAAACTCAACCAACTCACCGTAGAGGACGGGAAGAACATGGGAATAATGCTAATGAACAAGAAGAAGGGGGAAAGCATGGAAGAGCGGTTGGAATTATTCTTGTCCAAGAACGAGGCGCTCCAGCAATTAAAAACAACAACCTTCCCCCAATTTGATGTCATGATGCTCGCCCTCCTGAAAAACAAGCTCTTCCACAAAAAGGCGAAGCAACAACAACAACGAGGAGGACACAAAGTCGGCGTTGAGCCTCAAAAAAGCCGACTTGCTCGTGTTTTTAGATCACCAGTCTCGGCAGTCAGAAATCTGAACGATCTTACTGAGGCCGAAGCAACGAAGATTGGGAGATCGTTCAAGCTCCTCCTGCTCACGACCACAGAGCCCGCGGCTGCCGTTGACGCGTGGAAATTGGACAACAAGGTGTTGGCGCCGCTCTTTGCAGAGCACGCGTGGTTCGAACCGATGATCAACGCGATGGCCAAGCAGCTCTTGCAGAGTAGTAATCTAGGACTGAAGTGGCGGGTCGGGCTTGGGGCCAGGGGCTCTCAATCATGGATATGATAACTGACGCGGGGGTAATCAACACCTACCAAGCGATTGGCAACACGTCAGGAGCGAACTCACTGATCGCCATGATTGGTTCGTCTCTTGCTGCACAGCTTCTTGGCACCTATGTGCAGAACAAGAAGAAGAGCAACGGGGTGATCCTGCGAGAATTTGCGTCAATTGTCACGTTTTTGAAACCTGCAGTAGACGCATACAGGGTGGCGACTGGCAAAGATGATAAAGATGCAACAATGAGTCCGCTCCTAGAGATGAGTATGGGGAAAATGATTGAGCTAGCACTAGAGAGCATACCGGGAGGTCTTCTGCAGGCCTACATGTTCATCAACTCCCCGGAGAAAACAATGTTTTTGGTGGTTTCAATTTTAATCAGCACTTTGACGACGGGTTTTGCGAGCGCCATGATCTCGTACGACATGGACATTTCTGTGGCAAACAGGAAGGAAGTGCCGCTCTTCTACGGCTACATCAAGGACGGCAACACGGAACGAGGAATCACGTTCGTTTTGTTGATTCTGCTTGCCAGTCTGCACAACCTCAGCCGCACTATTGGAACGGCTCTGCTCCTCTCAGTGAGCAAGGAGCTTACCTTCGGCATCATGCTTGCAGAATTAGCTTTGTACCACATCTACAAAATAGTGAGGAGAGATTACGTCCTTTGGGTTGCTGGTCTCGAGGGCGGGCTAAAGTGGGGGGGGGCGTTCGTTGTGCAGACTATATTTAAAATAGTCGTAGATTACACAGGTGAGTGAGCGCTTTGTTAGAAGCGATTTCATCACATTCTAACCACTTCCACTACGTACGTACAGGCATGCTCCATTGTAGAGGCCCAAAAATTTGTGGTGGGGCTTTGTTCTCGTTCACGACGATTGTGAGTCAGTGCTACCCTTTCGTTTCGCTGTACTTTTACAGGAGGAGTATGCTAGAGAACAAAATAGACCCTGACATGCTGAACTCGGCGTTCACTTTCCTGGCGATCATGTGGTTAGCGTGCGCGGTGGCGTTCCTGGTCGTTACGAAATCAGAGTTCTACCACACGTTCACACAAACAATAACGGGCTGGCAGTTCACCATCGACTCGTTCAGGAAGAGCGACAATCCTGAGACAAAGATGCTCACCATCTTCGACAACCACAGCAGCTTCACGGAGAGCATCAAGGACGAGGTGATCGCCTACATGCGCGACAACTGGGCGGAGTGGGTGCGAACAAACCCCGCGTGGTTCACTCCAACATTTATTTCCTCAGTCGGCGACGAGTTCATTCCGGACGCCGACCTCCGTGATTTGAACGCGGGAGGGGCTAGGCAACGCAGACGGTCCAGCATAGATTTGCGCAGTGTGCGAAATCTTCTGGGTGGCGTTGAGGGAAATTAAAAGGTTTTTATTAAGATAAGATTGGATTGCGTTACGGAAAACTACATATGTCTACATTCTTAAGCAACGTGCTAGCAAATTAAAGGCTCCTCAATCCCCTTACTTTCACTCCTGGCAAAACTGTAATCAAACAATCCGTACCAGTTGGGGGTGACAACGAGCTCATACCTTTCACCGGACAGGTCGAAGAGGTGCACGTTCCTCGTTTCGATATATACCGGACCCTCCTCGCGCAAGAGGGAGGAGTTGAGATAAAATTCCTTTCGCCCAGTTAGCCGGTTGTGGACCAGAGTAAAGGTTTCCCCAGTGTGCTCAACTACAAACGTTTGTTTCATTGAGTTGGAAGGTGAAGGAGAAGGTGAGGGTTTGGGCTGGGATGGGAGGAGGATTATGGGGAGGGAGAGGGGAGGAGGTTGGGGGAGTAGGGGTAGGGGCAGGCGAGGAGAGGAGGAAAAGAAGGAGTGTGTGGGTTTGTGGGGGCTGAGGGGATGTGTTAGTATTTCATGGTCGTTGTTCGAGATTGATTTGGTGTTGAGGTAGTTAATTGCTCAGATACCACAGGAACAATCCGCAGGCAGTTTATGAAATAGGGACCGCTGTAGGCAAGTATATGAAAAGTATGTTCGATTTCCTCAGTGCAATCTGGTTGTTGGGGTGCGAGATGTGCAAGACAAGAGCAATTGGCTTACCTTACCTTTAGGCCGTTTGTGGGAGGAGGGGTTTAAGTGAGCGCGGGTGGGCAATGCTGATGAGATTTGGTTTTTTGCTTTTTTCTGTTCTTCGCCATTTAATTCAGGTGTGATACAGCCATGTCGGGACGTGACAGTCTCCTTGCCCTGGGTGGCGCGCTTTTTGGTGCAACAGCAGTGCTAGCGATCTCCTCGGCAGCTTCAAAGGACAGATTCGATGAGATGGGTCCGAGACTTGTGAGGAAACTGTCGTTCAAGACGCCTCCCACAGTGGTTGTGGTCGACCCATTCTCCTCCGGCATGATGCTTTGTTCCCTTCTAGAGAAGGCCGGCTACGCGGTGATTCGAGTGCTTTCCAAAGACTTTGGGCCAGAGATTGAGAACCTTGTACCCAAGAACATTAAAAAAGTGAATTTCGTTGAATCGCTCCGCTTCAACTCGTTCTTCAAGGGCACCGAGGAGGAGAACAACTCCGCGAACGATACATACCAAGCTGCCGTCGAAAAGCTGGTGGTGGCAATAATGCGAATAGGTGGAGTGCATATTGAGAACTTCATGGTTGGCTGCGAGTCTGGGGTAAGCGAGCCGCGAGCGAAGCGAGCTAGTCTCAACTGGTGTATGGTATCGACTGAACTAACATTATTCCACTAACTCGTATGGCTCGCTCGTTTTGCTCTTGTTTCAATAAAAATGCACCTCGCTTCGCTCTGTGTAGGTTGAACTGCTCGACTCTGTGACCGACTGCTACCGCCGCCTCGACCCAAGGAACCCAACTGTGTTGACGAATGGCATATCGCAGAGTCTCGCTCGACGAGACAAGTGGGTGATGGGGGAGACTGTTAGGCAGGCAGGCTTGCGTTCAGTCAACCAGATCGAGGTTCGAGGGGGGGGGTTCACAGAGGCATCGAGGTTCATCGAGCGACAAAAAGATTCCACCACGGGTGAATTTTCCGTCGTGCTGAAGCCTGCCGCGAGCGCTGGGTCCGAGGGGGTGTTCTTCGCGACCACCATGGCGGATGCTGAGATGTACTTCAACCAGATCTACGGCCAGCGGAACGTCTTCGGCGAGGTGAGCGAGCGAAGCCCGTGATGACGAAGTACGCCGTCTGCACTGAACTAACGTTATTCCACTCGATTCGTTTGGCTCGCTCGGTGCAGCTTAACTCGTCCGTTTTGGTGCAAGAATTCTTGGCCGGAAAGGAGTACGTGGTCGACTCCGTTTCTGTCGAGGGCATCCACAAAACCGTGGCCATTTGGGAGTACGACAAGCGAGAAGCGAACAATGCAAAGTTTGTATACTACGGAATGCGGCTGTTTGAGTCCGATAGTGGCGAGAGAGAGGACGCGTTGGTTGCCTACATGCACAAGGTGTTGGACGCGCTGGGCGTTCGCCATGGACCTTCTCACGGGGAAATTATGTGGACGAGCACAGGTGAGCGAGCCTTTAATTTTGCAAAAATTATATACAAACTAACCAACATGCAGGTCCGTGCCTGGTTGAGGTTGGGTGTCGGCCGCACGGAGGCGAAGGAACTTTCGTTTGCCTCGTTGACAAGCCAGTGGGCTACAACCAGCTGAGTGTGATGGTGGACTCGCACGAAAATAGGAGCAAGTTTTACAAATTGCCAACGCGGCCGAAAAAGCTCATGGCGTTTAGTATGGAGGTGTGTTTGGTCAACAACTTCTCGGGCACATTCGTGGGCATTAATCCGGAGCGGATGGCGGAGATTGAAGGCTTGTTGACCTTCAAGGAGGCTGAGATCAAGGTTGACGTTGGCAGCACAATTAGCGTGACGATCGATTTCATCACAAGCCCGGGTTGCATTTTGCTGTGCGGGGATAAACAAGATGTCGAACGAGATTGTGTCACAATCCATTCGATGGCAGACCTGTTCATAATAAGGAAGTGCCGCAAGCAGAGTTTGTGAATTAATAAATAGGGCAAGGATTTAGGAATTCAGAATGTCAAATTTAGATTTTTTCTTAACACATTCTCTCTTCAATCCCACACATTTCGTCTCCGTCTCCTTTTTCGAGTGCGTGTTGCTCTTAAATGTGCTTGGTGACGAAACCCAAAAGATCATCGTTCGAGCTTCTTCGAATTTCACTTGTTCAACGTTCCCTCCCCCACTCCTCGTCCTCATTTCCCCGTTCTCCCAAGCCTCCTTTCCGAACGAGTCGAGAATTCGTATCGCGTCTCTGATATGCTTCATTTCAATTGCAAGCTTAAAGACGTTTGTTCTATTGTCCAGCTTGAAGTTCAGTCGCTCCACAATAATCCTGACGACATCCAACTCAATTTTAAGAAAGAGCCCGCACCTCACGAGCTCCCTCGCCTTCCCCTCCATTCCCTTCTTTTCCCACTCCACTTCACCCCCCACCGCCAAAACCCGCCCAATCTCGTCAACACACTCGTCAAATTTCTCCCATTCTTTAAGTTCATCAAATTGCCTCAACCTCGCTCCAACGTCGCCCCCCGCCTCCAACACAAATCTCAGCACAGCTGACAGATCGTCATTCTTCGTTATCTCTCGGCAAAGCACCTCCTTCTCCTCTTCCCCCCCCTCCACCACCATCCCCCCCAAAAACTCATCCATCTCAAAAACAACCCTTGCTACCCCCTTTTCAACGTCAGTCGCATCCAGCGTTAGCAGACGCGTTCGGACTGACTTGTAGATTCTCGTCCGCATGAAAGGGAGGTTTCCCAGCATCTTCAGTTTCTCTTTCTCGTTGGTCGAGCTGGCAATATTTGCAGCTGTCCTGATCCACGTTGCCTCGAGCGTCTCAAAGCCCTTCCCGACGTCCACCCGTAATGACTCTGTCCTCATCTTCTTTTGGCTTAAGCTTGGTCCCAGCTCAACCTTCTGTTCAATTTTTAGCTCGCTAGCGTAGGGGATTATGACGGCGTTGCTCAGATCGCGGTTGAACGAAATGAAAAGCGCGGTCACGAAGGTCAAGTTCACAGTGGTGAAGAGAACTCCAAGAATGGTTTCTACGTCCTCGTTCGTCGGGTTGAACGCACCACTGAGGGCGAATAAGTTACCGAGGATTGTTGTCATTGCTGCCCCGCGCTCAATCAGGTGAAACAGACTTTTGCCCTTGAAGATGGACGAGGGCTGATGAATCATCGGCTCAGTACGCTCCAGCGCAGCCCAAAAGAGCAAATTGGTGCATAGTGTGCCAAGTGATTGGCTCGTGGGCTCGGTGAGAATTGAAACCAGGAGAATGAGCAATCCCTTTCGGAGTAAATGGAAGCTCTCGAAGTATGGCGCCTCGCTCCTGTAGAACTCGAAAACAGGAGCAAACATTGACTCGGCATCTAGCTGTCCCTTGCTCCGGAGACGTCTCGTGGTGACAAAAATTATTGCTGGGAATCCAACGCCGACCACGGCACAAATTACGAGCGCATGAAGCACGACTAATGTCCGTGAAAATCCTTCAACGCAGCTCACGTTCGGGTCTGCCACGAGCACCCAACCAAGCTCGACATCTTCGAAGCACTCAGACATCGACCCGACCATCTGAAGAACGGGAGAGTACCAGAGAAGAGTAAGGAAACCGAGGGTTTCAATTAATGCCGTTTTCTTTACGACGTTGGTCGTGATTCGTATGGATGAGCCTAGGTAGATGAAAGTTGCTAATGGGATGTAGATCATCATATAGAAGTTATGGAGCTGAGTCAAGCCGATACCTCCGGCTAGACACCGCGTGTCTGAGATGGGGAAGGCAAAAGGAATTGTGAAGAGAGCAAATCTAGGCCACTTGATTTTGATCAATGTGGTGAGTTGGATGCACTGGCAGAAGGTAGAGAAGACTTTGAGGAGGATGAGCTGCTCACGGGTCTGGGACATTCTTTCTACGGCAAGGGCGCCGAGGATGAAGGAGAAGAGGGAGAAGATGAGGAAGAGGACGCTTCCAAGGTTGTTGCATTGTTTGCACTCGCCTTCTGATGGATATTGGTCCGAAGCACATATCAAAGTGACAAAGAGGCAGTCTTCAGGGGAGGTGGAACCGGCGGTGAGAGTTGTGAAGCCGATGCCACAAGATGTGCAGAGGGAAGGATCGTTGGAGTCGCTAAACTTGCCAATCTCACAAATTTCACATGACATTGTGGACAATCCAGGATTGAGCAAGCAGCCTTGTGAAGGCGCACAATCTTTCGTGGACTCGCCAACGTCGCAGACGCAGTCGAGAACAGATGTTGAGCCGGTTGTAGCTGTTGTCATTAGGTTGGGGCAAGGGGTGCAGTATAAGCCGTCAAAGTAGTAGCCGACATTACAGCACTGATCGATTGAGGTCGAACCAGTACTTGCAGGATCTGAATTTGCTGGGCAGCTCGCACAGGACGAGCCGTCGAGGTAGAAGTTGGCGTTGCAAATGCATTGACCGGCTGAAGTGGAGCCGGTGCTCTCCGTCGTTCCACTTCCGCAGCTCGCACAGGACGAGCCGTCGAGGTAGAAGTTGGCGTTGCAAATGCATTGACCGGCTGAAGTGGAGCCGGTGCTTTCCGTCGTTCCACTTCCGCAACTCGCGCAGGACGAGCCGTCGAGGAAGAAGCCGAAGTCGCAAATATTGCATTGACCGGCTGAAGTGGAGCCGGTGCTTTCCGTCGTTTCACCACTTCCGCAGCTCGCACAGGACGAGCCGTCGAGGAAGAAGCCGACGTTGCAAATGCATTGACCGGCTGAAGTGGAGCCGGTGCTTTCCGTCGTTTCACCCCTTCCGCAGCTCGCACAGGACGAGCCGTCGAGGAAGAAGCCGAAGTCGCAAATGCATTGACCGGCTGAAGTGGAGCCGGTGCTTTCCGTCGTTCCACTTCCGCAGCTCGTGCACATGCTCTTGTCGTTTGCGCTGCTCCAAGTACCGACTGTGGAGTGAAAGGGTGGGGGAGGAGGCGAAGTTTTGATTGCGAGTTTAAGTTATTTTCTTGACATTGACTCGAGCGCTCGGTCATTTTGCTCACCTGGACAGACTGCGCAACCTGACGTCGAACCACCATACTCGCATCCACTTCCTGCGGCACAGTTGCTGGGGCAGTAGGCGACGCATACTTTGAATCCTGCCCAATTCCCACTGCCATCAGTATGCCAGGAGATGTCACTCCCAGCTCCTCCTAAAAGTCCAGTTGGGGCCGTGGATCCGCAATACCTGGTCCCCGCAATGGTCAGGAAGTCGTAATATTGGCAACTGCCTTGACTACCATAAATGCTAAATTGCTCAAACACCAACGGCCCCTCAATGCCGTCGAGGCGAAAGGTGCAGTCCTCGTTGTTCCCATAATTCGACCCCCCTCCCCAATTCGAGAAGCAGTTCCCCTCCACCTTGCACCTCCCCTCCCCCCTCACCAGAACCATCCCATTGAGTTGCCTCCTCCCCTGCTCAGCCCCGCCTCCAAACTCCACCAGCTCGGCGCCACCACAGCTGGTTGTTCGCATGAGAAGGGAGAGGAGAATGAGGCGTAGAAACGGGGGGGGGGTGCTCTGTTTTTTGTTTTTGATGTGTTTTGAGTTGTTTTCGCTGTTGCTGTTGAGGATGTTGCCTTTGATTGACGTGTTTTTGGTTGCCATTGTCGGATTTCTAAATTGGGGAAAGTGGGGGAAGTGGGGGGGAGTGGGGGGCAGTGGGCAGTTGAGTATTGGGGAGGAGGAAGTGGAAAGGCGTGCGAGGAACGTGGGTTGTGTTGGATCTGGGGTCGAGAGTAAGTTTTTACAAACTGGCGAGTTAGGAGGCTGGGGGCAGAGTTATAAGAGAGTTATTTGTGCGTAGAAGGGGTTTGCGGTTATTTGGGGGTCTGGTGGGTCAACAACTTCAGATGCGTGGATAAAAAGTTTGCACGTTCTTAAAGATCTTGCGCAAAAAAAGCTAAAAACGAAGTAATCTTTTGCTTCCATCCCTTCCTTCCTATCTACGGGTCGTAGCAGTTCAACCCAAATTTATTCAACAACGCCTCCTTCTCGTTGTCAAGAACCTTCGGGCCCCCTCCCACGCCCGTGATGTATACCATTTTAACTTCCCTAACCTTGTTCTCCTCCTCGTCCTCGTCCTCAAGGTCCGCACTAGTGACGGTGTTGAACCTTTTCGTCCGCCCCCCTCCGCTGGCCGGACTCGCCAGCCCCTCCACCCCCCCGCTCCCCTTCGCGCCCCCGCCCCTAACCACAACCTTCCCCTCCCTCCCAACGTCGCAAATCTTTGTAATTTCCGTCTTTAGGTGAAAATTGAGCGCCCTGTCCCCCCCCCCATCCCCCTCATCCTTAACCTCCGCGTCGTAGTACCTCAGCACAAGCGCCGCCACCTCGTCAACGTCCCCCGCCTCGCAGTACACCACAGCGTTCGGCCCCGCGTCGAAAGTGTACGCAGCCCTAACTCCCCCCTTGGCCTCGTTGTACCTGTGAACGAGGTTCACGATTCCCCTGCTCGTGTCGTTCATGTAGAAGATCGGGGGGTAGGTGTCCGCGCAGACCGCGTGGAACTGGTTCGAGTCCTGCATGGTGAGCTTGCCGAAGGAGGGGAAGTCCTTGGCGGAGTAGGCCGCTTCGATTGCGGCCATTCGCTCCTCGACCAGGCCGGAGGAAGCGCGGTGGGAAAGCAGGGGGGAGGTTGCCACCGACGTTACCATGCCGCCCGTAGAGGAAGTCTCCTTCTTCGAGTCGCTCACCACGGCGATCACCGCTCGGATGTCCCAGTGCTTTTCGTCGAAGCACTACCAGGCGAAAATGTGTAGTTGTGAATTGTGATTGTGAATTGTGGGTTATTGAAATATGATGAAAAATATAAAATAAATTCACCCACCTGCTCAGCCTTGCTGTCCCTCCCAAACTCGTCCCCCCCCCCCATCCTCCACGCCACAAACCCGCCGTACAAGCTCCTGCAAGCCGACCCGGACCCCTGCCTCGCAACGGTGCTAAGCTCGTTGGGGAACGTCTCTTTGCAGTTGAAGGCTTGGGACATTGCCGTGACCAGCGCCGCGTACCCCGCCGCGGAGGAGGCGAGCCCGGCGGCGGTGGGGAAGGTGTTCATGGACGAGACGTGGACGAAGGAGGCCTTCAGGGTGGGGGAGGGGAGGGTGGAGAGCCGCCGACAGTTGGCCAGGCAGGCGTTGAAGCGTTTGCTGGTTGAGACGTCTTCCTCGACGCCGTTCAGCCACAGCTTGTTGGACTTGAAGGACGGGTCGATGGAGAGGGTGGTCACGGACCGTAAGGTGTTTTGGGAGAGGGTCACACTGACACTGCTGTTGATGGGGGTGTTCAATTCGAGGGACGCTTTCCCCCAGTATTTTATGCAAGCAATGTTCGTAGGGGCAGACACGGTCACGGTTATTGGTGCATCACTCATCGCACTCTGCTAATCACGTGACGTGAAGCACAAACCAGGAAAAAATCAGTTTTGCTAAAATTTACCAAGTTCAAGTTCACATTAAGTTTTCCGTCCGTTCTCTACCATTTGTTTGATAGGATTCACTAGTTTATCCACCCCTCACATTTCGTCCATCGTCGATCGCCAAAAGAGTATGGCAACCAATGAGCACCACAAGTGGCTCAAGAAGCGTGATTGGCCCGCGGTACAAGAAGCCATGGCTCACCCAGATCGTGACTTAGATTTGCTCATGAGAAAGTACAAGGAGAGAGATGAGCATGGACGACTGCCACATCATTGGCTCGCAGCGAAAGCTCAGACACACACACATACTCTTGCCTTTGTGGGCGTGCGGTCGATTTGCAACACTCTACAGGCCCTCACCACACGAGACAATAAAGGCGAAACTCCCATCGACATTGCCCGTAGGAGTGGAGCCTGTGCTGAGATCATCGGCTTGCTCTCCCTCACTCCCGAGGAAGTTCGTTCGTTGGGTGGTATGGAGATGCTCCGCTTGTACGCACCAATGGCTTATTGGAGGGAGGAGATGATTGGGTGGATCGAATCACGATCGTATGCAGACTGCCACAAGTTCATCAATGAGCACGATGACGAGTTGGTGCGTGAAGTGCTCAAATACTACAATTCTGATCTTCTTCGACATGTTGCTTGCAATAGCCAGGTATACAGCGACTCCCTCGTGTTTCTTGCTCTTCGAATGATCCATCGGCACCCACTTTCCCTCACCATTAAAGATCCAATAGAAAGCGAAACGGCCCTCCAATGGGCAGAAGACCCCCAATTCAATGCGTGCAGAGAGATCCAAAACATCCTCCGCCTCACCCCCACCCACGTCTCCTCCACCCCCTTCCCCACCCTCCTCCGACAACACCTCCCCAAGCAGTTCGTCGACTCGTCGATCTTCGGCACTTACAACACCGCTTGCACGTTCGTCAAGCACATGAAGTACGACAAGGCCGAGCTGGTCGAGGTAGAAGACGTGGTGAAGAAACCGGCTCGCAAGTGCGACGTCTGCAGCACCAAAACTACAAAAGCGTGTGCACGGTGCAAAACCAGTTACTTCTGCAGCGCCGAGTGCCAGAAGTCGGCGTGGAAGAAGCACAAGAAGACGTGCAAGGCGCCGACCACCCCTCCAGCCACCGAGGCAGACCTCCGAGCCCTCCACGAGGGCATGCTCCTCCTCAACCGGTGCATCCAGGAGCCTGGAGCTGGAGACGGACCCACAAGTGTTGTGTTAGACTTCTTGAGAAACTGCGGAGTGCCAAAAATATAATGACTCCAAGAGAAGAAGAAGGAATGTGGAAAAAAAATCTCTTGTTAATCAACAATATAAATTTAATTTTGTTAATAGGGTTTGTCCCACACTGAGTTCCCCGACGCGCGGTGCACGTAGTAATTTGCATTCTTATCCTTGTCCCACACCTCGTCCCACTCAGCAGCATCATCCACAGGAGGATAAGCCGGTGGCGGTGGCGCTTTCTTCTGCTTAGCTGGCTTGAACGCATTCGCCCTCGCAACGTGTGGAGGCAAAGTCTCTGCCTCCTCCTTCTTCGCCTCCTTCGCCTCGTTCGCCCGGGTCGCGTACTTCTCGTGCTTGCTGACCACCACCTCTTCCGCCCCCAACCCCACCGGCTCCGCGCCGCTCAAAGTGCCTCACACTCTCGTGCTTCCCAAAGCCCCCAAGAGGCCTCTCCCCCTCCCCCCCCCTCGCCGCCCTGTTTGCAATCGGATTCTCCAGCATTTCTATCCCACCCTCCTCATCCACCTCATCCACCTCCTCCCCACCAGCCCCACCAGCCCCATTCCCAATCCCCTCACCACTACCACTGGCTCTCGACTCCACCCTGCTTCTATACTTGGTCAGTATGATCTGCCTATCCACTACGCTCAAATCATCTCCCCCCACTTCCTCTATCAGCATCTCCTCGGTCCACCTCCCCTCCATCGCCTCCTCCTTCACCTCGTCCCACTTCTTCATCATCTTCACCGTCTTAAACGCCGCCTTCATCTCAAACATTACAAACATCATAAACACAAAGGCAACCGAGGCGCAGGTCATGATCATCATACTCCCCAACGTATTCGTCTCGAACATGGCTCCGCTCAGATCGTCAATCGGCTCGCCTCCAAATTCTCGGATCAAATCATGCTCCCTTTCCATTTTGTTTTTAAACTCGACCAGCAGGCTGAAGAGCATCACTAGGAACATGCAACAACAGCTGAACATTGCGTATAGGTCATCGTTGAAGTCCTTGAACGGCTTGCTGCTAAACTGAATGAGCATGGTTACCAAGTGGACCAGCATGCCAATCACGAGCTGCTCCATCACACTCTCGTTCCTGAATATCGTCGCGCACGTCACGCCCATTT
>BRYC01000228.1:52345-66517 GCA_030267985.1 Parmales sp. scaly parma | reverse complement strand
CCCCCCCTCTCCTCCTCCCTCTCCTCCTCCCTCTCAGCAGTGATTATCCGTGCCCCCGAATTTGAGCAGAGCGTAATAGATTTTTGTCGCGATGACCCCATTATAATAAACAGTTTTGGTGATTTGGTTGACGTGGTGCTATGGAGGTGAGATCAAAAATCATTTCATGATACTATAACAAATTCATTCAAACGATCCAGTGATGCACACTACTACCACCTCCGATTTGGGTCTCGCAGCCCGGACTTGAGGAAGCCGCTCCCAGAGCGTGACTTGAGGATCATTTTTCACTACTCCCGCTTTTTTGGTGCTTTATCCGCACGCCTGCCTAACACCCACCCCAACTCAACCAGGCAATTTCTCACCTTAGACGGTGATGAAGCCCCCTTCGACCCCCTAAAGTACCTCCGAACAATTCTCAAGCAGTACAAGCATTGGTCTGCTGTCGCAACCAAGTTCGACATCCGGTCTGAGTCTTTTGATGCCAAGCAATTCCTGTCTGCCATTTGTCCATCTCTCCCCCTTCCATGCAGCGACACAACGTACCAAAACCTCCTAGAGCACCCGAGCTACAAAGAAGCACTACAGACACTTTCCGACTTCGACCGATATAAGGCAACCACTGACTCAACATCCCTCCGCTCAACAATCACCGCAAAGTTTAAGCATTTCTTCATCACGAACGATTACATTCAGTAGGGTAGGTCCACAGGTGAGCGAGCGAAGCTAGCGAGTTTTGTTGGAAGATGAGAAGATGAGAAGATGAGAAACTGTGAATCTAATCTGTTTTGGACCGTGTGTGAACAATTGCGTGTTGCGCAAAATGTCCAATTTTGAGCACGCGAAGAGGCTGTGTGATGGAGTTGAGGGTGCTTCAGTGCTTCGCCTGGCCGAACTGAGTTGCGGCCGATTTAGTGATTTGTCTTTTTAGTTCTCACATTCGTTTTCACGTTCGCTCACTCCCTCCTCCTTCCCCCCTTCACTCAACACAGCACAACACCACACAACACCACACAACACAACACACCCAACCAATTAGACCAATTAGACAAAAAAAAATACACAATATAACAACTAGACTTCATTTTGAATTTAAATTCCTTTTTAACTTTATGTTTACCATGAAGCTCCGCCCTGCTGGGCCTGTCCCTGCTGCTGGGCGTTCCAGTCCTGGCCTCCTCCCTCTCCGTTTCCTCCTCCGTAGATGTCACCTCCAACTCCCTGGGCCGGCACGGCTCCAAACTGACTGTACTGGTCAACCGGCGCAGCCGCGACCTCGGCCTCCATAGCAACGACAGGCTCGGCAGGAGCGTCGTACACGGGCGCGACGACCTCCTGGGCCCTGGCCTGGTCCTCCTCAGCCTTCTCCAGCTCCTCAGGGTCGCGGTAGAAGAAGAGGTCCACCGGCACGTCCCAGGCGGCCGCCCTGCTGACGGTTCCGCGCATCCTCAAAACCTCCCTGGCGAGCATGTAGTAAAGCAGCCCGATGCTGAGCTTTCCCTTGTTGTTGGCAGGGATGGCAACGTCAACGTACTGCAGAGGGCTATCGGAATCGCAGAAGGCAATCACCGGCACGTTCACGTAGGACGCCTCGCGGACGGCCTGCGAGTCGGTGCGGGGGTCGGTGATGACCAAAAGGCGGGGCTCGCGGAACTGCTTCGTGATCTGGTTGGTGAAGGTTCCGGGGGTGAAGCGCCCGGCAATCGACTTGGCGCCGGTGTACTGGGCGAACTTGAGGACGGCCCTCTGCCCGTAGGGGCGGGCAGAGATGGCAATCACGTCCTCGGGGTTCTCAATGGCGGTGATGACGCGGGCAGCGAGCATCAGCTTCTCCCACGTCTTGCCAATGTTCAAGATGTGGATTCCGTCGTTGCGGCGGCGCCAGATGTAAGGCTCCATGTTGGAGTCAGAGTTGCGGGTTCCAATGTGGGCCTGGGCAGAAAGGAGCTGCTGGATGTCAGACTCCTTGGGGGCAAGGCATGCGGGAAGGGAGGCAAAGGCAGACATGATTCTAGTTCTGTGTGGTTGGGTGGGTGAAGGTGGGTGGGGGAGGGTTAGTGGGGTCGTGAGGGGGTAGGGGTTGATCGAGGGGTTTGGAAATGGAAATGGGCAAGGGCAAGGGAGGGACGATTGGGGCTGAGGGGGGAACAGCTTTGGGGCTGGGGGGTGGGGGAGATAGCAATGAGGGGGTGGGGAGTGGATTGGGAGGTTGGGAGTGGACGGGAAGGGGGCTGGGAGAGGAGGGGGGGAGGGAGAAGGGGCTAAACGATGGGCTCAGATTTGGGGTGTTTGGCGATCGATCGACGACCACGACCACCTCGAGATGGTTGTGGGTACAAAAGCTTGGTTCGGGGGGTGTATGGGGGGGACGGAGGCCTGGGACATGACAAAAGGGGGCTCACTAGCACTAACCTTGATGAATTATGAGCAAACCAATTTCGCCTCGGATGGTCGAGGAGTGACCGTGCCGGCGTTTCAAAAATCCAAAAATTCGAAATTCCGATGTTGGCACCACGCTAGGACGAAAACTTGCAGCAACATGGTCAACTTGCCGTGGAGTACTAATAAACAGCTGGACGAAGTGGGATTGCTGTAACAGGTTTGCATGAATGACGACGAAAGAGTTGGGAAATTTAGGTATTAAAGTGAGGAAATTTATTGGAAGAATCTTATTGTTACGTATCAATTGTTACGTCGTGTTGCATCTCAAGAAATCTAATACCACACTCGTGGGTCCGTCTCCAGCTCCAGGCTCCTGGATGCACCGGTTCAGTAGCAGCATGCCCTCATGCAAAACCCGCAATTCTGCCTCACTCGCTGGCGGAATCGTCGGCGCCTTGCACGTCTTCTTGTGTTTCTTCCACGCTGACTTTTGGCACTCGGCGCTGCAGAAGTAGCTTGTTTTGCACCGTGCGCACGCTTTCCTTGTGGCAGTCTTGCAGACGTCGCACTTGTGGGTCGGTCTCTTCAGCACGTCCTCCACCTCGACCAGCTCAGCCTTGTCGTACTTCATGTGCTTGATGAACGTGCACGCGGTGTTATAGACGCCGAAGACCTCCTCGTCGACAAACTGTTTGGGGAGGTGTTGTCGGAGGAGGGTGGGGAAGGGGGTGGAGGAGATGTGGGCGGGGGTGAGCCGGAGGACGTTTCGGATCTCTTTGCACGCATTGAATTGGGGGTCTTGTGCCCATTGGAGGGCTGTTTCGTTTTCTATTGCATCTTTAATGGTGAGGGAAAGTGGGTGCCGATGGATCATTCGAAGAGCAAGAAACACGAGGGTGTCGCTGTATGTCTGGCTATTGCAAGCAATTGTTCGAAGAAAATCAGAATTGTCGTATTTGAGCACTTCACGCACCAACTCGTCATCGTGCTCGTTGATGAACTTGTGACAGTCTGCATACGATCGTGATTTCATCCACCCACCCATCTCATTATTCCAATAAGCCACTGGTGCGTACAAGCGGAGCATCCCCTTAGCACCCAACGAACGAGCTTCCTCGGGAGTGAGGGAGAGCAAGCCGATGATCTCAGCACAGGCTCCACTCCTACTGGCAATGTCGATCGGAGTTTTGCCTTCCTTGTCTCGTGTGGTGAGGGCCTCGTAATTCAATTCAATCGACGTCAAGCACATTAAGGCAAGAGTATGTGTGTGTGTCTGAGCTTTCGCTGCCATCCAATGATGTGGCAGTCGTCCATGCTCATCGACCTCCTTGTACTTTATCCTGAGCAAATCTAAGGGCCAATCTGGGTGAAACAAGACATCTTGGACCGCGGGCCAATCACAACTTTTGAGCCACTTGTGGAGCTCGTTGGAAGGCATGGATATTTCAATCTCAAACGACGAGAACGAGAACGGATAGAGCGGGTTGCTGGGCAAATTGGAAATATAAATGACCTGGTTTACAGATTTTAAAGGTCTCGAACTCTGGGCACTATCTGGGAAACTCTTGGGAACCATAAATTCTTCAATACATCACCACGTAAGATGATTGTTATTGAAAACGCACAACAACATCCAGGTTATTTAAGCTGAACAATTCTAACTCTCAAATCACTTCACGCTCGCTCGCTAGTCGCTACAGCATTTGAAATGATGACCTCAGTCCCCATCCTGCTTCTTGAGGCCCTTCTACTCCACTCCACTTCCTCGTTCCTCTTCGGAGTCACCAACAAAAAATCTCTCTTCTCACAACCATCATCACGCCACCCCCCCTCCTTCTCCCTTCGTGCCGCCGATTCCGTGATTGGCTTGAATGACATCAAACCAGATCAAGAAGTACTGCAATTCTTTGTCCCCTCCGACCCCAACACCCCCCCCTCCAGCCTCAGACAGCCCTTCATTGACGTGCAAACCGCCAACATAGTAACGATTTCGGACAAGAACTACTATGTTGGCACTCCGGTCGACTATCCGATAATTCTGTGTAAAATTTCTTCCTCCGATGGCGAGGACGAAGAGGGCGATATTGTTGTTCCAATCGACATTGACAACGACGCCGATGGCGAGTACCCGGTGCTTGACGAGAAGCTCTTCGACGCTCTCCAAACTGTCCTCAAAGATGAGTTCTCCACCGAGTCCACCTCTGATGTTGGCGCTCTTTGGACGCCAACTTGTCTGACCGTGGTCGGTGTTGACCTTGACGAGGCCATGGGTGACTACGAGGAGGAGGAGGCCGCCGCTGCCACCGCCGACGGGGAGAAGAAGGTTGTAGACGGGATTGAGGTCTACGGCGCCGAAGGCGAAGGCGAAAATGTGGTCGACGATTCTGTCATCGACATGGGCGAGGGCGAGGGCGACTTGCAAATCATCCTTTCCTTCACCCACGAAGAAGAGGAGTACGTGGTCTGTCGCTCGCTCGAGCCGACCCTAATCGTTGCGAGAGATTCATCCACTCCAGGCAGGTTAGAGTTGTTTTCCGCCATGGACGATGAAGCGGATTTGGAGATTATGGAGAAAATCGAAGATTTCGTTTTGGAGCAGCTGGACGCGGACATCAAGACTGCGATGGAGGAGGAGGGTATTGAAGAGCCAGTACAGCCGTAGATATGATAAATAAAAAAAACACAAGACCACCATTCAGTTCAGATCAGAAAAATAATCAAATTTTCCAATTTTGTGTTTTCTCCCTACCCTATCGCTACAACATAGTCTTGATCTAGTGCCGCCACAATGCCGCCGATTTTGGGCAACTTAATCGACCCATCCTCAGCGAATTCCTCCTCCCCTCCCCCCTCCCCCTCCTCCTCGACCAACTCCATCTCCCTAAACCTTGCCAAAGCCTCCGCCTCCTCCATCTTCTTCTCCTCCACCTTCTCCTCCCTCTTCTTCTCCTCTTCCACCCCCCTCTCCTCCTCCTCGTCCTCCGCCTTCCTCTCCCTCTCCTCCACCACCCTGCTATCCACAACAATCGTGTGCTTCTTTTTCCTCATCTTCCCCAGCGCGCTCAGCACCCCCTTCGCCCCAATCGCTGCCCCGATCAGACTCATCTTCCGGCTCTCTCTCCTGCTTGCCTCGGCCCCCCCCTCTTTCGGCACGTAGCCAATCTGTATGGAACTCTTCAAGTAGCCGCTTTTTTCCTCGATTCTCATTGTTCCGCTGAACCCTCGTATTGTGTACGCCAGCTTCAAGATCTTCCGCACTCCCCGCGCCGGATCCCGGAACAGGTCGAACAGCTTCTCGTTCGTTCCGATGCACAGCTTGTTGCCACCCTGCGCCGAGCGAAAATGAGCGAGCCAAACGAATAGGGGGGTGGGTTAGCTAGTAGTGGATGTTTGTGGCTGTAGCAATTACCGCTCGTTCGCTTCGCTCACCTGCAAAAAACTAAGTTGCCGCAGCTCCGCAGTGACGTCAAACACTTTTCTGTAATTCGTCATGTGGCCGTAGAAACCCTGAGTGATGTCCAGTGTCGCCAGAACTTTCGGGCAGACAACGTAGACGTCATCCAATAAATGCGCCTCCCCTTTAACTTCGACAATTTCTGCGCAGTACTTGTCATTTCTTGGCATGATGAAGTTTCTCGGAAATCCTGAAGGGTACGTGATTTCATTACTGAGCGTCATCCGCTCTGAATCTGCGCCGAGCGAAGAGCCAAACGAATTGAGTGGAAAAATGTTAGTTCAGTAGTGGATGAGCCATTATATTATGTCTGTAGCCATTTCGCGGGATTCATCGCTCGGGTCTCGTTTTCATCAAGGCTCACTCGCTTCGCTCGCTCACCGTGCCCCAACACCGTATACGCTATACGGAGCTGTTTGGGAAATCCCGGGTTTGGATTGCCGAACAGCTCGTTCAGATCCTCGTCGCAGCCGTAGTCAATTTTTCCCCCCCCAGACTCCTCCACCCTCAATTGGACCTTCTCGCTAACATCAAAAAACCCATCATTCAGTCCGCTGGCAACTTCCAGCTTTTGCGTCAAATACGGAACCCTCGCCGACCCGTCATCATTGAAAAGTTTGGCGTTGTCCTCCGCCGACACCGGCAATCCGAGCGCTTTCTTGCTGCTTATTGCGGTTAACGAGTAGAGCTCAATTTGGATTTCGCGTATTTTCTCTTGAATCCCTTCTGGCGTCAGTCCGTACGTGGCCTTCTCGATCACAATCAACGGCGCGATCAGCGGGGTGTAGGTCAAGTCTATTGGTTTCCTGAGCCTCCCCTCGACCTGCGCCGAGCGAAGCGAGCCAAAAATTATTGAGTGGAATAATGTTAGTTTAGTAGTGGCTCCGTATGCTCGTCTTCCTCAACCCCCCCCGCCCCGCCCCGCCCCGCTCCGTTCCGCTCACCTCCTGCCGCTCCAACTTGCCGTGGGCACCGTGAATTTCGTAGTTTATTATCAAATTCTTGCGTCTGTTCGGACATGGATCTCCAAACAACTGCGCGAGCGAAGCGAGGCGCATTTTTACATTTTTTAATGAAGCATGAGCGAACCATGAGGGTTAGTTAGTTCAAACGTGGATGTAGCCATTATGTCTGTAGCCATTTCGCGGCATTCATCGCGAGTATGCTCGTCTTCCTCAAAGCTAGCTCGCTCGCTCACCTCCATCAAATCCTCCTCATTCGAAATTTCCAAAAACGTCCCACCGCTCTCCTCAACCCTTGCCTGCAGAATTTCTGTCACGTCGAAGGCGCCCCTCCCCTTGTTCAATCCCCTCGGATGGCCATACGTGCACGGACCCAAAACCAACGTGGGCGGCACCTTTGGAACAACGATCAACATCCCAGGCGCAGCTAAATGGAACTCTTTCGCCTCGTGGGCCAGCACCTCGCTCCTCCTCTTGCCAATTTGGAACCTAACTCGAATAGTTTTCAACTCTCCAGGACAGGGAGCCACCACTCCCTTGAAAACTTGCTACACAGCCGAGCCAAAAGAAGTGGAATAATATAATGAGTGTTGTTGTCTTGTCTTGTCTTTGGCGGATCCCAATCGCTCGCTCACTGAAGCTCACCTCGAGCAAATGATCAATTTCCTTTATGTGCAACCTGTCCTTCGCCCCATATGCCTCGACCCGGTTCTGTAAAATTGCCCGAACATCAATGGCCTTCGAGGCGTCGGCAGAATGCCCGTAACTCGCGGCAATAATCAACAGCGGTCCCTTTGGTTTCGGAAGATGAGAAATATCAATAGCATCAGTTGCCCTAATCACGCAGAAACACCGAGCGCAGTAGCGGTAAGTTTCGCATAGAACCGGATTGGGGTGTTGCGACCCACAGTTCGGGCATCGTATCTCTCTTATTTGATCAGGTGCCGGCACCATTGCCATTTTGGAGTTGTATTTGAAATTTGATTTACAACAGAGGGGTTAGGGTTTGAACTTCCAAATTCTTGTGCGCTGCTACACTCGGTCTACTCTCGGAGATTATGTTATTACTCAACGTGTTGCATAAGCGCTGTAATTCCAAATTTTGTTAATTTTAGGTGTTTTCGGGATTCATGTCATTGATTCAAAGTCAAACCGTTCATTTTCACTTTCACGAGAGATATAATTCCAACCGCTTCCTCCAGTAAACAGTAAACAGTAAACAGTAACATTACATTCATGCCAAAAGTGTCCAAGAAGAAACTGTCAGCCAATATACACGCACCTCTGGGCCAGCAGCTCAACGATGACGACCTATCCAAGAAATTTGCCAAGTCCAAGCAGTCGACGTTTGACAACAGCACCAACGATGTTGACTCGAGTGACGACGTAGACGCTGCGTACGACCGTGAAGAAATCATAGACGCTAAAACCAGCAAGAAAATTCTGTCTATGGCCAACGAGCAGCAGGATGACATAGCTCGATCCATAATGAATATGAATGGGAATACTCCTTCTTCCAAGACTTCTTCTTCCAAGAAACTGAAGGCCTCTCTTGCCCACAGCATGAACGATTCGGACGAGTCTGACGACGACTCAGTAGATTCTCTCAACGATTCTGACAACGACGACAGCAACAATGTGGAGGTGAGTGTGTGAAGCGAGCGAGCCTTGATGAAGACGAGCATACTCGCGATGAATCAACACCCGCGAAATGGCTACAGACGGCTATATCCACTACTAAGCTAACCCACCCAATTCGTTTGGCTCACTTTCACTCCTTCGCTCGTGCTTGCTTCTTAAAAAATGCGCACAATCTCGCATCGCTCGGCGCAGTTTGTCGAGTCCGCGAATGGAGGCTACGTGTCTGTCTCGGGCCCTGGGCTATCCGAGTCTGAAGAGAAAATAGTGGCTGCAATGACGCCTGCCTCTCAGCTCGAGCGGCGAACTTTAGCCGACATTATAATGGAGAAAATTCAGCAGAAAGAAGAGGGCATAAATGACCAGCGCAACAACAACAACAACAGCAACGACGAAGACCAAGCCGAGGAGGAGGAGCTCTTCCCTCCCAAGGTGATTGAGGTGTACACCCAGATCGGAGCCGTTCTTTCTCGTTACACGGCTGGGAAGCTACCTAAGGCGTTCAAGGTGATTCCGAGCTTGCAGAACTGGGAGGATGTTCTCTACCTCACGCGTCCTGACAAGTGGACGCCCCAAGCAATGTTTGCCGCCACGAGGATATTCTCCTCCAATTTGAACCCTGCAATGGCCCAGAGGTTCTACAATCTCATCCTCCTAGACTCTGTCCGTGCTGACATTGTCGAGAACAAAACCCTCAACTACCATTACTACATGTCCCTAAAAAAATCCCTCTACAAGCCCTCGGCGTTCTACAAGGGCGTGCTCCTCCCCCTTTGCAAAGGTGAGCGAGGGAGAGACGAGCATACGAGCCCCTACGAAACTAACTATTCTCAATCTCATCTCCATCTCAATTCGTATTCGCACCTTCTTCGCTCGGCGCAGCGGGCTGCACGCTCAGGGAGGCCGCCATCGTTTCCTCCGTTCTGGCCAAGGTTAGTATTCCGGTCCACCACTCGGCCGTGGCGATCCACAAGCTGGGGGCCCTGCCGTACTCTGGTGCAGCCTCCGTCTTCATCAAGACCCTGCTGAACAAAAAGTACAGCTTGCCTGTTCCTGTGATTCAGGGTTTGGTTGCGCACTTTGAGAAGAGCAGCATGGTCGGGAGCAAGGAGGGGGGAATGCCTGTGCTCTGGCACCAAGCAATGTTGGTTTTTGTTGAGCGGTACAAGGAGAGCATCAGCAAGGAGGGCAAAAACGTGTTGAAGGCTTGTTGCAAGCGGCACTTCCACGGCGGCATCACCCCCATGGTACGAAGAGAGCTTTTCGGTTGGAGTGAGAACGAGAATGAGAAAGATTGATAATCAGAATGGTTGTTCTACTTCCTTCCCTTTCCATTGTTTTTGGTTTCTATTACACACTAGCTCTCCGCCATCTCATTCTCCTCCATTTCCTCCTCCGCCTCCTCAATCGAATCCATCCTCATCTCAATTTCCTCCAACTCCAACTGGAGCTCCCCCCCATCCCCGCCAAAACCTCCACTCTCGCTCATCACCTGCATCAGGCTCTTTTTATTCGCCGCAAGCATCTCCTTTGCCCTGTTGAAATAGGTTTTAGCCTCTTCTGTCTGATTTAGTGTTTTGAACGCCACACCGATTAAGAAAAACGTCTCAACTACTTCGTCGTTTTCAACCAACAACGACCCAAGCACCGTCACGGCTGCGTTGTTCAAGTTGTTGGCAACTTTGCTCTCCTCTCCACCCCCGCACTCGACCCCCGCCACACACTCCATCAGCAGTTTCGCAGTTGTTGTCCTCGACTCAAAGCTGGGCAAATTTTCCGTCTCGCTCAAGTTGGGCTCAAAGGCGGTTTTCCCTTCCTCCTCAGTTTGATCGTCGAAGTAGGTCGCGGCAACCTGCGAGCACGACGGACCAATTCTGCTCCAAACTTGCTGCATGCACTCGATCGCGTCCCCCCCCCGACACTGAGAAAGCCTCAAACTAGCCATTGTTTGGAGAGCATGGGGAGATTTCCCGTCGTCGAGCTGCATTGCCATGGCCATGGCCTCCTCGCAGTTGGTCTCCGCGTCCTTTTCGAAGCACAGGTCCGTCATGAAAAGCTCGCAAATCGAACAATATGTCGAGCAGAGCATTTCCTTCTGGGGCTGGGTCGGGGACGCAAGGCCTTTCAGAAGCTTTGTTGCAAGCATGAACTGAGTGAGAGCTTCTGCCCCACCAAGCATTTGTGCTAGGTACAGGATGCGACCAGGTAGGAGCTCGTCATTGGGGGGGGTCGACGAAATTGATAGGAGGTAGTAGGACTTGGAATTTAGATGGTCTCCAATTTGGGTAAAGAGTTCACCCTGCTTTTCTCGAATGTTGGCAAGAACGGAAGAAACATAAGATGTGGTGCCGGTCTCCTGCTGTGTAGCAGCATGACCATAAAGCTCGATTGCCTTCATCGGCTCGTTAATTAGGGCAGCATCCTCAGCTTGAGAAATGAGGTCTGAAATCGATGAATCATTGACAAAAGCTATTGTTGCTTTAGATTTCTTATTTGGTGACGACGAAGACTTCTTGTTATTCTTCCCCATGGCGTGAATCCTTGTGTGTGCACGTATTCAAGGGTTTATAAAAAGTTTAATGAATTCATGAACATGAGCGTGAACAAATTTGATAGGTGCCTCCCACTCCACAAAAAACACCCAAAAATACGTCACAGCAACCCAACCCACAAAACACCAGCTCCAAGTCCCCCATCCCCCAATCCCCCATGATCCAGTCGATCTTTATCATGTCTACAGATGGGGAGGTTTTGATAGAAAGACACTTTCGAGCGAAGACAAGCCGTGCAATCACTACATTCTTCTGGGAGCATTACAACAGTTCATCCTCCAACTTTAGTGAGGTACCACCAATTCTCATGTACAACGAGCACACAATAATATCAATTCAGAGAGATTCGCTAATTTACATTTCGGTTTGCTCGAATGAGATGCCGCCCCTGCTGGCAATTGAGTTTTTGCACCGGATTGCGGACATCTTCCACCAATATTTTGGCGAGCCTGTGGACGATATTGCTATAAAGGACAATTTCAGCACCGTTTACCAGTTGCTTGAGGAGATGATTGACAATGGGTGGCCCCTCACCACTGAGCCGAACGCGTTGAAGGCGATGATCGCTCCTCCCACGGTACTTGGCAAAATCCACCAGGTTGTTACGGGAGCCTCGAACGTGAGCGATGCTCTCCCAGACGGGACGATTTCGAACATGCCTTGGCGAAAGGCTGGCGTCACGTACGCCCAGAACGAAATTTACGTCGACATCGTTGAGGAGCTCGATGCAATTGTTGACGTGAATGGCCAAGTTGTCTCCAGCGACATCAACGGGTCTATTCAGGTGCAATCGAAGCTGTCCGGGGTTCCGGATCTGACCTTAACGTTCCGCGACCCAGAGGTGATTGACGACTGCAGGTGAGTGAGGGAAGCGAGCGAGCCTTGAGGAAGACGAGAGCACTCGCGATAGATCTCGCGGAATGGCTGCAGACGGCTACCTCCACTACTAAACAAACTTTATATTATTCCACTCAATTCGTTTTCGCTTGGCTCGCTCGCCTCCCCCCCTGCTCCATTAAAAATGTGCACACAATCTCGCTTCGCTCGGCGCAGCTTCCACCCCTGCGTTCGGTACAACCGCTACGACTTGGACCGCGTGATTTCGTTTGTGCCCCCCGATGGCAACTTCGAGCTCATGCGGTACAGGGTTAAGAACATGGCTCAGGTCATCACGCCTCCAATATTCTGCTCGCCCCAGCTCAGCTTTGGTGGGGAAGAGAAGAAGGATGGGAGAATTTCGGTCAGCATTGGCCTGAGGGGAAATTCGTCTCTTATATTTGGCCAGAAGAAGGGCGCCACCCAAATGGTCGAGGACGTCATTGTGATCATCCCCTTCCCGAGAGTTGTGCGGACAGCCAATTTAACAGTAAACTTTGGCACCGTGCTGTTCGACGAGGCGAAGAAAATTGCGAGGTGGAACGTTGGCAAAATAACAACCAACAGGAAGTGCACTCTGACCGGGAGGTAAGTGAGCGAAGCGAGCGAGCCTTGAGAAAGACGAGAATACTCGCGATGGATCTCGCGAAATGGTTGGAGACGGCGGCTACATCCACTTCTAAAAGAACTCACAAATTCGTTTGGCTCGCTTGTTCGTTTCGTTTCATTTCATTTCGCTCGTCTTTCATTAAAAATGCCCACAATCTCGCCTCGCTCGGCGCAGCATGGTTTTGAGCGGCACGGCCGAGGAGAACCCCCCCCTAACCGTCTCGTGGAGCATTCCCAATGCGAGCGTGAGCGGCCTGTCCGTGTCCGGTCTATCGATATTCAACGAAAGCTACAAGCCGTATAAGGGTGTGCGTTGCATAACGAAGTCTGGGCGATTCACAGTGCGGTGCACCTAAAAAAATCACAGAGATAACAAAGAAAAGCAGATTCCAACCAAATATATCTTCCGTTGGTTCGCTACTTTTCCCTTTCACTTGACAAATTTATTACAACTCATCCCAGTCGATTTGCTCAATCTTGCTGTAGTGCCTCCCGTCCCCACCCTCCTTCCTGCTGACGAAGTAGTACTTCTCAGGCATGCTGAAATTGCCCTGCTGACTGCTCAATTCGTTCTTGAGCATGCTGACGAAGTCCTCATCGTGGGTGATTACGATGATCTGGAAATTGTGCTGACTCGCCCTAATCGCAATGATTTGAGCAAGCGCAATCGCCAAACCTTTCTTGTTCTCGTAATCCAAGTTGGTGGTTGGCTCGTCCAGCGTCATTACACCGCACGCGATGCAGAACGTCTCTGCCAGAGCTAGCCGAATCACGATGCTCGCCAGCACCCTCTGCCCGGCCGAGCACCTTCCCCTCATATCCATTTCAGTGTTTCCCTTGCTCATAACAACCCTATAGTTGTAGCTCCTCGCACTGCTCGCCTTTCCCTCCTCACCGCTCACAATTCTTATGTTCGTGATGTCCTCGCCCTTGTAGGTTAGCGTCCACAGCTCCCTGATGATCTTGTTGATGTCAGCGATCTTCATTCCGTGGAACTTCAGCAGCGCCTTGTCGAGGGCGGTCATGTACCTGTCAATGTCTAAGACCGCAATGGTCGTAGTCTCGTACGCAATCATTGCATTTCGACTGCTGTCGTCGATGTTCTTGTAGTTCTTCTCGTTGAGTTTGCTTTTCAACCGCTGCGCGAGCGAAGCGAGATTGTGCGCATTTTTAATGAAGCAAGAGCAAAACGAACGAAGCGAGTCAAAAGAATTGAATGGAATGGGTTAGTTTAGTAGTGGATGTAGCCATTATGTCTGTAGGCATTTCATTTCGCGGGTGTTGATTCATCGCGAGTATGCTCGTCTTCATCAAGGCTCGCTCGCTTCGCTCGCTCACCTTGATTTCCGCCGTAACCATTTCGAACTTTCCTTCGATCTTGCTGAGGGTCTGGCTCAGTTTGGTCTGCTTCGCCTCGTTGGCTGTGTAAATTTCCCTAGCCTCGTCCGCTCCCTCGATGGAGTCGTACTCGTCCTTCAATGTCGCGACCTCAGCCTTCAAAACCTCAACTTCGTCGAGGTTTTCCCTGTAGCTGATATTCGACTCGATGTTCTTCTTGTGGCGAGTTTGCTCGTTGATGACGCCCTTGGCCTTGTCGATCAAAGGCTGAAGCTCCTGCGCCGAGCGAAGAAGGTGCCAAACGAATTGAGTGGAAATAATGTTAGTTAAGGAGTGGCTCGTTGCTCGTCTTCCTCAACCC
>BRYC01000228.1:0-52289 GCA_030267985.1 Parmales sp. scaly parma | reverse complement strand
CGCTCACCTCAAGCGAAGATTCTCCCTCCTTGATTTTCTTGCCCACATCAATGATTTCTTTCTTGAGGGAGGTCAGGTTTGACGCCTGGTTGTTCTTATTGTAATTGTCGATGGAGTTGTGGAGCTTCTTGAGGGAGTCAAGGTTGGTTGTGAACTTGTTGCAATCGTCGTTGGCAACTTCCTCCTGGGAGTTGGACGAATCGCGGTGGCGGAGCATGTCGGCCTCGACCTTCTTGAGCTGCTGACGAACTGGGACTTCTTCCTCCTGCGCCGAGCAGAGCCGAGCCGAGCCGAGCAGGGATTTAGTGTTAGTGTTAGTTGAGGAGTTGAGTTGGCGCGTGTTCACAACTTCTTTTTCAACCCGCGACGCTCACCTTCAGCTGCTGCGTCTTGTCGTTGTGGGCTTGAATGGATTCGCGAAGGGCTTTTCGGCGCTCCTCAAGCGTGATGAACTTGTCGTAAATTTCCCTCTTCTCCTGCGCGTTCTTCTCCGCGTTGGTGGCGCGAGAAGACGCAGTGGAGAGCTGCTTGTTGATGCGAGACATCTCCTTGTTCTTGTCCTGAATTTCCTTCATTATTTTGTCCTTGTCGTCGGAGTGTTTTTTGAGCTCCTTCTCCAAGTCGCTCACGCTCTTTCCACCCGAGTTGGGATTCAAGTTGCTCAAGTTGGTGGCTTTAGACTTGACCTCCTTCTTCTTCTTGTCAATTCTCGTGGCATCGTCGCGAAGTTTGTGCAAATCAACGCTAAACTCAGCGAGGTCGCTGCCGTCGGACTGCAACGTCGCGAGTTTGCTGTTCTCGGAGTCCAGCTCGCTCTTCTTCAGCTCGTACTCCTCCTCGGACGTTGCAATGCTCTCCTTCAGCGTCTTAATCTCAGCCTGGACGCGAATGTTCTCGTTCCAGTCGGCCATGGACGAATTGATTGTGTCGATCCGGTCGTCAATGATCTTTATTCGATCCTCGTTGGTGTTTTGGTTGGCCTTACTTCTGATGAGCGGGAGGAGGGGTGAAGTCTCGGGCTGCGCCGTTGCGTTGAGTTGAGTTGCGTTAGTTTGTTTCTGTGGCTGTGGCTGTGGGGTTAGGGCTGTGGCTCACTCACATTCTTCAGCTCTTTAATGGTGTCGTAAAACACCTTAACCTCAACGTTGTCCAAGCTTCGCATGCAGCAGGGACACTTCCTTTCCAGCTCGTCGTTGTCGTCCAACGCGCGGCTATCCATGAGATTTCTTAGAAGCTTGGGTATCATCAAACCGTTCACTTCGAGAGATCCAAAGTCCGTTCCCTCTTCCTTCTCGGTATTCAGGGATTCCAGGAGAAGTTGGGGGTCTGCCTTGGTGAGGTCGTCGGAGGGGACGGTGGTCGACTCGTGCTCTTCGGAGATGTCAATTTCCTCCGCGCGAATTTCACCGGCAATCTTGAGAATTTTGTCGATCTTGGAGTTCTTCTTGGTCAGGTTGGACTGCTTCTTCTCGAGGGCTTGGAGCTGCTTCTTGTTGTGCTTCTGCAGAGCGTCTATCTCGGTGACTTCCTTCTGCTTAGATTTGATTTTGTTGGCGGCCGATTTTTCCTCGTCCTTGTTTGTTTGTTGCTTGTTATGTGTGGCTGAAGCACAGTCCTCCAACGACTTGAGGTTGTCGGCGCTGACCGACGACAAATCCTCCTCGAACGCCGGGTACCTGCGAGAAAGAGTGGTTAATGTGTGGAGATTTGAATTGCGCATTCGATTTTCGCCAAGTCTCACCTGCTCGCAAGCTCGTGCACCTCGGTCTCCAAGTTCTCCTCCTCCTTCTTGATCTGCTCGTTCAAGATTTCGATGGCCGACTCCTGGTCACTGAAGCGGCGCATCTCAGTCAAGTTCTCGTTGATGACGTCGATCGAGCTGGAGATGGAGTGGACCTTGTCCTCGCTGGTTTTGATTTCGTTTGGAATGTCGTTCAGACGAGGTGACTGCGCCGAGCGAAGAAGGTGCCAAACGAATTGGGTGGGTTAGCTTAGCTTAGCTTAGTTAGCTTAGTTTAGCTTAGCTTAGTAGTGGATGTAGCCATCATGTCTGTAGCCATTTCGCGCACTTCATCGCGAGTATGCTCGCCTTCCAAAAGGCTCGCTCGCTTCGCTCGCTCACCTTCTGTAAGCCATCGCGCTCCGAGGTAAAGGTGGCTGCGTCCTTGACGGCATTGTCCACCTCTGACTTGGAAATTCGGGTGATGGAACTAATTTTCTGCGCGGAGCGAAGCGAGGCGCATTTTTAATGGATCAGGGGGGAGGCGAGTGAAGCGAGCCCAAAAATTGAGAATAATGTTAGTTAGTAGTGGCTCGTATATAATTCTCGTCTTCATCAAAGCAAGCTTCATCAAGGCAAGCGAAGAAAGAGTGAGACTCACCTGCTGGATGCTTAAAAGCTCGGTGTTGGACTTGAACACTTCGGCATCGTTGGTTTTTTGCACGTGCTCAATGTTGGATTGCTTGGATTTTAAGTCTCCGATATCTGCGCCGAGCGAAGCCGCGCATTTTTAATGAAAGATGAGCGAAACGAGTGAAATGAGCCAATTTAATTGGGTGGGTTAGCTTATTAGTGGATGTGGGTGGCTGTAACCATTCCCGCTCGTTCGTTCGCTCGCTCACCTGACTGAATCTTATCCTCGGCCGATTTGTTTTTGGCCTTGAGGGAGGCGAGGTCCTTGGCCATCGAGGTGCGCTTGGTTTCGAGGGATTTGTAGAACGCCTCGTGCTGCTTGTCCGTGAGCGAGCTGCGCCGAGCGAAGTGAGGCGCATTTTAAACGAAGGTTGAGAGCAGTGAGCGAGCAAAAATAGAAATAGTTGAGTGGGTTAGTTCCAGTAGTGGATGTAGCCAAATAATTAATTTCGCACGGAGTTTGGTACTTTTCTGTCACAAGGCTCGCTCGCTTCGCTCGCTCACCTCTCGTCAGTCGCTCCTCGCGGCAACGGGAGGTCGAACGACTTGACCATTTGAGCGACGGTTTGGGTTCGCATTTTGATGGTCTTCCTGTGGTTCAACTCAATAGCCTCTAAACCGCCAAGCTTCGAGGTAAGAGACTGCGCGCGAATATTGATGTTAGCGCGAGCAAAGCGAGCTAGTCACAACTAGTGACATGGTGTTGCTCACCTGCTGCTCGTCCCTATCGCTGCAAATTGCTAGTTTAAGCTTGCTCTCATCGTTCCGGAGGGTCTTGTAGGTTTCTTGTTTTTCCGCCACTTCGAGATCAAACTTGTTCAACATCTCGTTGAGTGCGGTGACGTCGACAGAATCGTCGAAGCAAGTGTCCATCATCTCCTTCTTCGATTTCGCGAGCTTCAGCATTTGGGTGATCTCGCTCTACGCCGAAAGCGGGGTTTGGTTTAGTTTATTTTAGTAGCGTCTTTCAAAGTTTTTAGCCTGTTCACTCACCTCATTCTTTTCAATATCATCCTCCAAACTGTTACTCTGTTCCAAAATGGACGACGCCTCGTCGTTCTCCTTCTGCAACCTAGCCTCTTGAACTTTGATGTCGGTTTTTTGCTGCTCATATTCCTTGAGCTTTGTTTCCGCAGACTCAACCTCCTCCCTGAACCCCTCAGCAGCCTGGGAGTGAGCGGTGAAGCCCGCAACGTCGGCCTTGAGATCTTTGACCTTTTCGGCGTAAAGCTGCGAATTTGAAGCGGCGAGCGTTGGATGGGTTAGTGCACTCTCACCACCTCACTCCACTCAACTCCGCTATATTTCACCCACCTTCTTCGTCTTCTTGCAAGCGTCGAGCGCCTTGGCATACCTCGCAGAGTCGAAAATTTCGTCGAAGCGCTTCTTCAGCACCGCGCCCTCCTGGAGGGGCCAGGAAGAGTCCTCCTGGTGGCAAAACACAACATGCTCCAGGATCGACTTGTTCACACCGATGAGCTCCGGGATTTGCTTGTCGAGCTCTCCGCACTTGTGGCTCATTGAAACCTTTTGCCCCTTGGCGTCAGTTGTTTTGATCACACCGTCAAGCTGTTTGAACACAATCGACTTTGCCTTCTGGGTTACCTCAAGGGAACGAATGACAACCATCGTCTTCCCAGCGCGGTTCGTTAGTCGCAGCTTGACATTCGCCTTGACCGTCTGAGCACCGCAGGCCTTCGGGTCGTGAACGAAAGATGATCCCGACTTCACGCCAGGAGGGAGGGACCCAGTCACCGCGTACTTCAAAGACTCAATGATCGTCGTTTTTCCGCATCCGTTCATCCCAACAATGATCGTCAGAGGGTAGCAGAACTCGATAACCTGCTCTTCATCATCTGGAGAAAAAGCGCGGATTCCGCGAATGCTAAGTTTTTGAAGCGAGGCCTGTGAAGAGATGGTTAGATTGGGGAGGGGGGAGAGGGGAGGGAGAGGGGAGAGAGAGAGGAGAGAGAGAGGCGAGAGCATGAATGATTTATTTTTCTGTGTAACGAAACTCACCATGTAACAAAAATGAAACTGTTTGGAACTATTCAGTTGCGACCTGGTAGGGGGTACTTGTGAAAGTTCAGAAGATGTTCAACTGATCTGCTGATTTTTTAATTGACTCTGCCTCCAATTTGTGTTCCTCCGCCCCAAACACACCAACAATTTTTGATAGCCTAGGCACTGCTCTCGTAGATATCATTTAGTTCTCATACCATCATTAAACCCCAACCCAACCCTACAAATTTGTACCATTCGCTGTTTGGATGAAAACGAGTAACTAGCTTTTTTCCCAACACCAGTCCAAGTGTAGATCTATTTGTTTGCTAGCTGATATCTCAGCGCGAGTCGAGTTTTCCAATACGACTTAAACCCTCCCCCACATTATTATGAAGTCCATTTCATTCACCCTGCTGCTGGTCTGTGCTGCTTCAATGGCGTTCACTACTCCACCACTCCTGTCTCCTCAGCGTTCGTTGCTCCAATCAACACTCTCAAAGACGACAATT
The DNA here is from genome assembly GCA_030267985.1 of Parmales sp. scaly parma. Lineage (NCBI taxonomy): Eukaryota > Bolidophyceae > Parmales > Parmales sp. scaly parma. Next base: position 47,363 of record BRYC01000228.1, on the reverse strand, counting down.
TCGCACCAAACCACTTCCAATGCGGCCAACGCTGATCTGAAGAGGATTGAGCGAATAATTGAGGTCGAGGAGAAGAAGCGGCTGAAAATTGCTGAGAAACTAGAATTCACCCAGAAGAAAATGGCCAAGCTGCAGGAGCTGCAAACCTCGTACTTGAACGGCGTGACCCTCCAGAACACCAACAACGAGCTGGTAACCGAGTCGACCCTCAGGTCTGCTGTGAAGTCCTTCTTGTGGAGGATTATTGCCGGTTCGGTCACTTTTGTGACTGCCGTGAAGTTTTCTGGCAGTGTGTCCACAGCTTTGACAATTGTTGGCTCGGACTTTGTTTCCAAGTCTGCCACCATGTTCATCGGCGAGAGGCTAATGAACAAAAGTCAAGCCGGAAGGAAGAAGGGGGGAGACGACATTGGAAGGAGCTTGATGAAGGCTTTGATCTGGAGAGTGTTTGCCCTGTGCAACACCCTTGCTGCTGGACTTTTGATCAGCGGCAATTTGAAGGTTGCGAGTAAAATTGCCAGTAGCGATGCGGTGATCAAGACAGCTATGATGTTCGTTTACGAGCGTACTTGGGCCAAGATTGGCTGGGGAAAGGAGTACGACATTGATTTTTCGATTTAAATTGGAAGAATATTTTTATGACCAAACTACCGCCTTCCTTTAATAACATCCTCACGATACTTTTCAAAACCTTGCTTTCCGGCCATTTTCAAGGTTTCAATCTTTTTATCGTAAACGACAAACAAATTATTGCAACAGTTTGCAATGAGATGTTCATCGTGGCTGACCACTATAAACGCTCCCTTGAACTCTCTAAGAGATTTTATAAGAGCGTTGCATGATTCTGAGTCGAGGTGATTTGTCGGCTCGTCAAGAATGAGGAGGTGGGGCTTTCGGTACATGGCTGCGGCCAGGCAAAGGCGGCATTTTTGTCCTCCCGACATTGTCATTATTTTTTGGGAGGGAATAGTCTCGCCGCCAAGGCCAAAATTTGCCAGATAGTTGCGGAGGGTTTGAATGTGAGCCGTGGAGCCGTCGCCGGGGTAAAGCTCGAGCATGGTTGCTGTGACGAGGAATTGAGTGGGTTAGTTCATATGGGTGGATGTCGCCATTATATTATTTTACTTCTGTAGCCATTTCGAACTCACCTTGGGGAGTTGAAAAGGGGTCAAGCTGCTCGAGCTGGTGCTGAGCAAGGTACTCGATCTTAGCACGCGAGTTGATCTTCACCTCACCCTTTGTGGTCTGCAGTTTGTTCACAATAAGTTTAATGAGAGTAGATTTGCCACATCCGTTCCTTCCCAGAATGGCGCACTTTGAACTGATGTCGATAGAGAAGTCAACGTCGTCGAACAAATGGTTCTCCTCTTTTGTAACGTCGTTGACGTAGGAGAACGAGGCACGCTCGAGCTTGACAATGTCGTGGTCAAGAGGGCCAGGATCCGGGAGGTTGATCACCACCTCGGCGTCCTCTTTAAATTCTTCCACGTCCTCCACCACGTCTCCATAAGATAGCTTGACCTTGCCTCGCCCCTCGGACGCGGCCAACATGCCCACTCGCTCCATCTTCTTCATTCTAGATTTTCGCTGTTTTGACGCCTTGACGCCGTTCTCGTGGGGCTTGGCATGGTCGTCGATGTACTTTTGCATGTGCGCTTTATTCTTTTCCTGAACATCAAATTGACGTTTTTGCTTCTTCATGTTGTCGTCCAGCACCTGCTCAAACGAGTCGATGTCACCCCGATAGTTGGTTAACTGGCCACGGTAAAAGTGAATTACGTCCGTCACCACTCTGTTCAAAAATGCACGGTCGTGAGACACCACCAGGAGCGTTCCCTTGAAATTGGTTTCCAAATAGTTTGTGAGCCCTGCGGAGATGTGTTTGTGGGGGGTGTGCTGTGTTAATGGTATGGTATGGCTGGCGGGGGAGAGGGTGATTGATTTGTAGTATTTGTAATTTTTGCGTCGGAGGATTAATGAGTAAGCGTCACACCATCAAACACGCAGGCTCGATTTTAGAAGTGCTTGAATATTCGTTCGTCATTCGCATGGGAGCACAAATTTTTCCGAAGTTTTCCAACTTACAGATTACGGCCTCCAAATCCAAATGGTTTGTAGGCTCGTCAAGAAGCAACAGATCGGGGGACCGAAACAAGGCGCAAACCAAGGATACACGCATTCTCCAACCACCCGAAAGTTTTTTAGTTTCTTCAAGCATCATGCCCTCGGTGAAACCCAAACCAGCGAGCAATTTCCGGGCAGTGACTTCCGGTTGAGACTCGTCGATTACCATCAATTTCTCCATGGCAATTTTCAACTGCTCGGCGCTGGCCTTTTCAGGGTGCTTTTCGCACTGCGCCTGGGTGGGTTAGCTTGGTGGTGGATGTAGCCATTTCCACCGAAGTCGTTATTCTCGTCTTCATCAAGGCTCGCTCGCTTCGCTCGCTCACCTGCGCAATGAACAGAAGGAGTCCTTCTCTCTTGGAGTCGCTCTTAAGGACTACGTCGAGGACGCGCGTTTCAGTGCCTACGATCTCCTGCTTCACCAACAGCAGCGACATCCTGGGGTTGATCCCCTTCAGCTCCCTCGCGGCAATCAGCTCCAGGAGCGTCGTCTTGCCACAGCCGTTCTTGCCGATGAAGCCATACCTCCTATTGCACGAAAGAGTCACCGACGCATCGGTCAACAAATCCTGGCCCGAACCCTTCTTATTCGGAAGGTTGAAATTGTGCAAATTCACATCGGTCATAATCGAATCGTTGTAGTCGTCGTTGACGTTCTGGGTGTCGTCGGTGGAAGTGGCATTGGCTGCCAGATTCATTTCGTGCTCAATCTCAAGCAGACGATTCTTCTCCAACTCCTCGGTCCGGAGCTTCTTTTGAGCCTCCTTGCGCTGGAGCCGAGCGCTCAGCGGAATCTCGTTGGAGAGCTGGATTTGCGTGTCATAAAATTCGCTGATAGATGTTTTTATTTGCATTGAGTGGACGAGATCCTCGTCAGCTGTCTTCATGAAGACCTTCGAAGTAAGCAACCGGGTGGAAGAAGGAGGGGATGCGGAAGTGGGGGTAGAGGAGGAGGAGGAGGAACCACCTCGTAAGACTGTGAAGAGCGAATCAACTACCTTCTCACTCTCATCTTCATTTTCAAGGGAGGAGAGCACAAATTGAAGCACACTCTCTTTTGTGTCGTCGTCGTGAACATCGCTCTCATCGACCAGAGAGCTCACATAATCTACAATGTCCTCGTCAAGGTTGAGCGGGGAAAGGTGGGCAGTCACGGCGAGAGAGAAAGCACTCATTGTACAAATGTTCATGGTTCAAATAGAGCCAAAAAATTATTCAACCCATTGTTATAGCCGCCCCAAATTCAACCCATTGTCATAGCCGCCCCAAAGAGGAAAAAGTCAACTGACGTGAATTGATCTGGGCGTATGCTTGGGTGGTCCAACCTCCTAATCGTTATTTTGCTGCTTTCCAGTTCGACAGCATTCTACAAAAGTAGGGGGTATGAGAGATCCCACCAATACCTTCGGAGCAACGAGAACAACGAAGACACACCAAAACGCGACTCACTTGCATTCTTGCGAATGAAGGGCCGAGTGGGAGGGAACATTCTACAGCCAATTCTTGGAGTTGATGAAGGAACAGCAGGAGGGGTGAAGCGGTCGGCCTCAATCCGGAAGAGTCGAGAGAGCTTCATTAGCTGTGAGAAGAGCGGCGTAATCGATAATATGTCCGAGCCGTTCCCGGTCACGAGCAGCGGTACGGAGTGGAAGGGCGTAAGCGACAAAATCGTTGGGGGGAACTCTTTTGGGTCGTTGTCGAGGGAAGAGTTCGAGGGGAGGACTTGCAACGTCCTGCGAGGCGACTGCTACGAGGGAGGATTCGTTCAAGTCGCTTTGAGTTTGAGCTTGGAGGGTGAATTGAACGGACTTGTTAACGGGGGCAAATTTCACGGGATAAAATTCGATGTCTTCGCAAAAGAAAAGGACGACGAAAAATGGCAACTTCGGATAAAAAACAAAGACTGCGTGAGACAGTTTTCGAACTATTTGGGGGAATTCGTTGTGGAAGGAAAGAAAGGGTGGCAAGAAATAAAAATCGGATGGGAAGAGCTGGTCGGGAGTGGGCCTGGAGCAGAGGTGAAGCCGTTCGACGTGACGACATTACGGCGAATGGCCATTTGCTGCAACGAGAGGAGGATTGGGGTTGAAATGGCGTATTGTGGAGTTGAGTTTTATTAATTTAGGTATAGTTATAGGATAGGTTTCATGTAGGGAGATTAATGAATAAAGCAAAATTTAACTTGGGTTTGGCTTGAGGAACGAGAGAATCTGTCCACCGATAGCATACCCCAGCCACATGTTGTGGTTGAGGTCGTAGAGGATTCTAATCGCCAAATGTTCTCCATCAGGATGGTCTACTTTGCTCTGTTCACCCAGCTCCGCCTTGTCGTGGGGAGAGACTGTGCGGCGGAGGAACTGGCAGACGGTGTTGTAGGTGTCGTAGATCTCGTGGTACTTGGCGGGGAGGGAGTGGAGGAGGAGGGCGGGGAAGGGGGTGGAAATGATGTGGGTAGGGTCTAATGAAAGGATTTGCTGGATCTCTTGGCAAGAATTGAATTGGGGGTCTTGTGCCCATTGGAGGGCTGTTTCAGAGTGTTCTGGGTCCTCAGCGGAGAGGGAAAGTGGGTGCCGATGGATCATTCGAAGAGCAAAAAACGCGAGGGTGTCACTGTATATCTGGCTTTCAGTAGCAATTTCTTGAAGAAGATCAGAATTCCTGAATTTGAGCACTTCATGCACCAACTCGTCATCATGCTCATCGATGAATTTGTGACAGTCTGCATACGATCGTGATTTGATCCATATAACCATCTCACCCCTCCAATAAGACACTGGTGCGTACAAGCGGCCCATCCCCTTAGCATCCAACGAACGAGCTTCCTCGGGAGTGAAGGAGAGCAAGCCGATGATCTCAGCACAGGCTCCACTACTACGGGCAATGTCGAGGGGAGTTTTGCCTTCCTTGTCTCGTGTGATGAGGGCCTGTGCATTCCAGCAAATCGACTGCACGCCCACACCGGCAAGAGCATGTGTGTGTGTCTGAGCTTTCGCTGCCATCCAATGATGTGGCAGTCGTCCATGCTCATCTTTCTCCTTGTACTTTCTCCTGAGCAAATCTAAGTTACGATCTGGGTGAATTATGGCTCTTTGTACCGCGGGCCAATCACGCCTCTTGAGCCACTCGTGGTGCTCAAAATGCATTGATCGTGAAATTGCAAACGTTTTGCACTTTCATATTTTGAACATGATATAAAGTTATAAACGTGATAATATATGCTTAGCATCGAACGTAATCCGCCCACCACCCTTCAGCACACCATGCTTGTGTCAATGTTTTCGAAGAAGATAACAGTTCGGTCTGCTGAGCACGTAGCTGGCATTAACCACATAATTGCTGATGTGAAACGTATGGATATTAAGGTGACGCACAGGGTCGATACTAAGAAGAAAAAGAAGAAGAGGAAGAAGAATGTTGAGGACGATGGTGTTGAGGCTGAAATCGACCATGGTGATTTCAATGATGGCTTTAAATTTGATTTCTCTTCGTGTGGTGTTGTTGGTGGGGGTGCGGATGAGGTTGCTGATCAGTTACTGAAAGAAGAGGATGCTATTGTTGTGCAGGTCGTCACCAAGAAGAAAAAGAAGAAGAAGAAGAAGTCGATATCAGAGAACAAAACTCTGAAACCCGCACCAACACCAACACAAACACCAGCACCAACACCAACACCAACACCAACACCAACACCAACACCAACACCAACACCAACACCACCCAAACCACCCACCGCAAAAAAAACGAAGGAGAAAAAGAAGGTTGGTTGTCAAAAACGTGCTGATGAGAAGCAAAAACAGAAGGAAGCTGATGCTGCTGCAGAAGAGCGTGAATTGAATCGTGCAATTTTAGAGTCACAGGCGGCTCAATCAGCCCTCCCCCCCCCCCCCGGCCTCGGATTCGTGAAGACCCAAGGATCGGGGTGGACGAACAAAAATTCAACCAGGCAGCGAAAGGAGCAGAAAAAGGCCATGGCGCAGGCAACAATAGATAACCCTCTTCCGCCGACACCACAAAAATCCCAGCAGATTGGTGGCGACGTTTTTACAGCATCACCACCACAGAATTCTTTTTCATTTGGTTTTGACGGCTTTGGCTTTAATTTTTGATTCTTAGATTTCAGTAGAAATTTAGATTTTTGTTCACCTTTTACAATTTCTTTTTTTAGTTGGCAACAATCTCAGCACAGAACAACCGCGACGCGTCGTCCTTACAGTGGAAAACGACAGAGCTCCACTGATTGGCAATCTCGTCCTCTAAGTTATAATTGCTCCTAAAAGGTGCTATGGGGTCGTACAGCCCGTTCGCTTCCCATACCATGTTCTCGTCCGGCATGAACACACCACTGAATTTTGTGGATAGGTCTCCAACTTCGCAGAGCGCAAAGTTGCCAGCGGCATAAGCGTCTGCGTTGCACGGGTACTTGTACTCGTCATCCTCGGTTCTTTTCAAGTCCGCGCATTTCCCTTTGGCATCTTCGCTGCTCTTGGAACAGGTGAGGAAAGGGTCGTAATGTCCTCCGGTGAGATCCGGCCCGCAGCCAGCATTAGATGCAGAAATGGCATTGTTGTTCCAAAACGAATGAACGTGGAACACAAGTCCATTCTTCAGGGCACTGTGAAATGTGTTAGATTTGATTAGGTGAACAACCTTTACACTTTCCACAAACTCACCATGTTTCCGTGTTGTAACCAGTGAAGCCACTCAAATCAACCTTGAGAGAGTACGTTGCTGAAACACTCTGCTCGTTATCGTACTTCATCTGAAAGATCCCTTTCGCTCCTTCTGCTTCATTATCGTTTATCGTTCCTGAGTAATCAAGTGAAGCCTTGGCCGAAGCAGCAAGAAGAGTGGAGCTGATGAACTTCATGATGTATTAATTATGTTATTTTCCACTATTAATAATAGCATACTTTGTGTCAAGAATTTAATGTGCAAAAAATTCTTTTAATTTTTTCTTATTATCATACAGGCAACCTCTGAAACGTGTTCGCCAACCCTGCATTTTCCTTCTTCTTCTTCTGCAAGTCACTTACAAACTTCAAAATTGACTTGAAGTCTGGTCGATCATTTGGATCCTGTGCCCAGCACTTTTTAATCAGCTCAACCACAATGCGCGTCTCAGGCGTGTCGAACTGACTTAAATCCGGCCTCCACCCGTCGCTCGTGACCTTGTGCATGACGGTAGCTGGCGAGATACCGTAAAAATCTCTCAACTTGCTGTTGACGAGCATTTCTAGCAGTAAAACGGCGAAGCTGCGCCGAGTCAAAAAGAATTGAGTGGGTTAGTTTAAGAAGTGGATTTAGCTGTCTGAAGCAAATTTCGCGCACTTCATCGCTCACTCACCTGTAGACGTCAACCTTTGTTGTGTAATTGCTCGCCGTAACAATTTCCGGAGCCATGAACAGTAAAGTCCCTGTCTCGCTGTTGTCGCCCGCGCTCATCCGGTCGAGTGCCTTGCTGTCCCCAAAGTCGCAAACCTTCATACAGTAGCCCTGGCTCACGAGCACGTTGCTCGCTTTCAAGTCTCTGTGCATTATTGGCTTCTTCTGCGAGTGTAGATACACCATGCCCCTTGCAACTTGGATTGCCCAGCTTAATTTGGTTTGCCGCCGAAGTTCTGAGACCTCTTCATGAATATTATCTGAGGGGTACCACCCAACCTCTGTACCGTGGTTCTTGAGTAAGGAGTTGAGGGAACCGTGTTGTGCGTATTCCATAATAATACACGTGGAAAAGCCGCTTTGCTCTGTTGCATTGTCAAAGTCAACCCCCCCCCCACTAATAACCCCCCCCCCGCCTCCAATTTCATTAACCAAGTCATCAAGCGACGACTTGGCTGATGATGCCCCCCCTAGCCTCCTCGGGTCGCTTTCCGGGCTGTCCTCTTTCGAAAAGTGAGCCCCGTAAGTTTGAATGATGTTCGGATGCCGTAGCTGCCCCATCATTGCAATTTCCGAATGGAACTTTTGCATGAGCATTTCGCCCGCCTTCTCCTCGAAAATTCTCTTCACCGCGCACGGGGTGCCGTTCCAGCTAGCCAGGTGGATCGACGCGTAAGCCCCCCGCCCAATCACCCTCTTCTCGTTGTTGTGGTCCATGTCAAACACAAGCTCGTTGATGTCTATCCAGAACGAATAGTCAATGTGTTGGGCATTTTCTTTTTCTTTTTCTCTTTCCCCCTCGCTGTCGCTGTTTGTATTTACCGAATTGTTGCCGGAGTTGTTATTGCTATTGTTATTGCTATTTTGCTTGTAGCTACTCCTCAGGAACATTCTCTGATCCTGGTGCGGGCTCCCCTTGGGAGAGCCTTGACTTGACTTGTCACCGCCGCTTCCGCTGCTATTGCTGCTCTTCGCTGACGACGACTCGCCCCTCCCGCCTCGCTTTGGGCTCCTGTGCCCGCTCCCACTGTTGCCGCTATTTGACGAGTTCCCCGTGGTGCTCAGGTTCAACGCTCCCGGCCCAAAGTGACCCTGCTGGCCGCTCAACCCCCCTCCTCCCCCCTCAGCCGCATCTCCCGCAGACCCCCCATTCATGGGGTTGTTCAGGATGTTATTCAGCAACATCTGCCTCCTTTGCGAGCTTGTCACCCCCCTCCCCGAGCTGTGCGAGCGCTCGCTATCGTACGAGTCTCTGCTGCTGTTGCTACCCCCCTCGTCAGAGCCGGCCTTTTTAGTGAAGGAAAAAGTCCGCAGCCGTGTGATTAAGTTCTTGGAAGGGGTAAGCTTCGGAGAGGAGGTAGGGGAGTTGTAGTAGGTGGCTTCGTTTTCGTCGTAATCACCCCCTCCTGTTATTATAGGGGCCGACGAGTACTTTTTGATGTTGGTTGTGGGATTAAGATTATCGGAATTGGAATTTGGATTGGTGTTGTGGGATGGAGTGTGATCACCATAGTTTGTCAGAGGGCCGGACAACCCTCCCAAAATTTTGCTGTTTGACATGGCAGACATGGAGCTGCCAGAAGAGAGCGATGAAATTGCGGACATACCAGTTGTTGAAAGTTGTCCCTGGGTAAAGGAAAACTCAGAACCTATCCTGGGGTCGTGAGATTGTTGGGCAAGGTTCACGGGAGTTGAACCAAAGGCCCCAAAATCTTCTTCTTCAACCTTGGCCTGGACAGACTCAAGAGCTTCAGTTGTCAAAGTGTTGGAGCCCCCGCTGCTGTTGGACACGATGGAGGCGGCTGAACTCGCCACATTTGATAGTTTTCGTTTTAGGATGTCCATGGATGAGGAAATTGAATTTTTTTCTCCAGACATAAATGTTGAGAAGGAAGAGGAGGAGTTGTTTGGTTATTTGGAGAGGGATGAAGGTGTTGGCATTCTAATGTTTGTTATTATGGGTGGGTGGGGTATAGTGAAAGTGAGTTTATTGGTGATGGTTCTCTTGCAGAACGTTAATCCCGCAGCAAAGGGAATTTCAACATTCAGACGAGATAAAATAAAATCAAAACATTGCTTCAAAACCTTGAAAAATCTTAAACTAATGTACTAAACCAATGTACTAAACCAGCAAGGAATAAGCATAAAGAAATAAGAACACTGGGACCCATAATATTCAATACCAACCTTCCTCCAATCCCCCAAAGTTAGACTCGGTGCCACTCACTCCTCAAAAATAAATGTCAAATCTCACAGTACTTCACGAGCTGTGCTGCTGCCGCGTGGGTAACAACGAAGTAACATGGGAAGAAGCCAGTCCATTGATTAGTGAACGGATACGGACCCACCCCCGCGAAGTTACTGAGCTTGCCCCAGGGGGATGGCTGCCGATCCATTTTGCTAAAAATCACTGCGCCCCCGAGGTAGTCCACAACATGTTAATAGCTGCTGATCCGAACCAAAAAGGTGAGTGAGTGAGTGAGTGTGCGTGATTGAGTGCGTGAGTGATTGAGTGCGTGAGTGCGTGAGTGCGTGAGTGAGAAGTGAGAAGTGAGAAGTGAGTGTTGATAGCGATTTCATTAATCATTTTCATCATCCCTCTCCCCTCTCCCCCCTCCCCCCTCCCCCCCCCCTTTCTCTCTCCCCTCCCCAACAGCCCCCTTCCCCCAACGCCCAGGAGAATTCGAATGCCGCGACTTTCTCCGAACCGGCAGGTGCAAGTACGGCGACACATGCAAATACCACCATCCCCTGGACGTCCAAAACGGCGGCGGCCGAGCCCGGCAAACCGACCGTTCCGGTTCCGAGTTCCCCCTCCGCCCCGACGAGCCAACCTGCCAGTACTACTTGAAGCACGGCACGTGCAAGTTCGGGCAGGCGTGCAAGTTCCACCACCCCCCGCTGCCCAAGCAGAGCAACGACTCATTACCCCAGCGGCCGGAGGAGCCCGACTGCATCTACTTTTTGAGGAACGGGAGGTGCAAGTTCGGCGAGGCTTGCAAGTACCACCACCCCCCGTCGGCGTTTGGGGGGATTGCGTTTGGCGCGGGGGGGATTCAGGCGATTGGGAACTCGTACGGGGGGGGGGGGCACTTGCTGCAGGGGGACATGGCTGGGATGAACTTCTTGCCCAACCAGCTTATTATGAACGCTGATGGGACCATTGTCATGGGGGGGGGCGCGACCTCTCCTGGGATGGCTCAGCAGGTGAGATGAAAGGAGAGGAGAGGAGTAAAAAGAAAAGGATTTATTATATTAACTTAGCACTGACCCAACCCAACCCAACCCAACCCAACCCAACCCAACCCAACCCAACCCAACCCAACCCAACCCAACCCAACCTGCAGCTCGCTCAAAACCAGTATGCCGCCATGCAGCAACAGCAGGCAGTAAACATGCAGCACCAGATCCAGCAGCAGCTCTTCGACCTGAACGGCAACGGTTCCTCCGTCCCTTCCGGTGGTGGTGGTGGTGTTGGTGGTGGGCTCTCGAGTCTCCAGCAGCAGCAGCAGCAGCAGCAGCACCAGGCGTCCTCCGCGTCGTCATCGGCGTCTCCTGCAGCAGCAGCGGCAGCCCAGGCCTCCCTACTACAGCAGCAGCATCACCACCAGCAGTACCTCCAAGACTCCCACAACAATAGACAGCAGCAGCAGCACCACCACCAGCAGCAGCAGCAGCACCACCACCAAGCAAACAACAACCAGCAGCAGCAATACCAACAGCAGCAGCAACTTGCTCAGCAACAATACCTTCTCCAACAGCAGCAGCAGGCGAACAACGGCCAGCAGCAGGAGCAGCAGCGGCAAGCGCAGATGCAGATGCAGGCGGCGGCGCATGCGCAGGCGGCGGGTGCGCAGCAGGCGGGTGCGGCGGGGGAGGGGACACCGGGGGGAGGGGCAACCGGGAGGGCGGGGGAGGAAGGAATAGAAGGCGGCGCGGATGCAAAAGCTGAAGAAACAACGGTGGCAGCATCGCAGCAGCAGGCTTTGGCGGCGGCTCAGGCTCAGGCACAGGTACAGGCGGTTCAGCAGATGCAGGCTCAGCAGTACGCCGCTCAGCAGTACGCTGGGCAGCAGCAGCAGCAGCAGCAGGGGGACGGGTCTGTCGCTTGGTCTCCGAACGGCGGTGGCGACCCCGGAGGAGGAGGAGGAGGAGGAGGAGGAGGAGGAGGGGGGAACAACGGCCAGCAGCAGCAGCAGCAGGGGCAGCAGCAGCAGGAGCAGCAGCAGCAGGCGCAGATGCAAATGCAGCTCCAGCAGATGCAGATTCAGATGCAGATGCAGATGCAGCAGGCGCAGTGTATGAATGGGGGAGGGGGGGAACAGGCGGCGGAGGGCGGGGGAGCAGATCAGCCCCAAGAGCTACAGCAGCAAGCGAGCGCGCAGATTGCGATGCAACAACAAATGGCGATGCAGATGGCGATACAGCAGCAATACCAGCAGAGCATGATGAATGGGTCCCACGGGAATGGTGCGAACGGGGGGCAGCAGGTTGCGGGAGGAGGAGGAGGAGGCCTGAGCCAGGGACAGGGGATGCCGATGGGGATGCCGATGGCGATACCGATGCCGATGCAAATGCCGACGCAGATGCAGGATGCGCAGGCACAGGCGGGGGCGCAGCAGGGGCAGGGAAGAGGAGGAGGAGGAGGAGCAAATCAAGGAGGAGGAGGAGCCAATAACAATAACAACTTGGCGCGTGGTGCTGGATCTGCCGCTAGCGGAGGAGGAGGAGAAAAAGGAGGAGGTGGTGGTGCGCAGGCCCAAGCGGGCGCGCAGCAGGGGCAGGGAGGAGGGGGAGAGGGGGGGAAGAGACCCCCACCGCAGTCCATGGCAGAGTACGAAGAGGGCATCGATAACATGACCAAGGCGCTTCTGGATAGTGTGCTAGACTAGAACCCTTGAAGGTCAGGGAAGAATCAGGGAAGAAAAACAGGGAAATGTGAGATGTGTATCAGTAAAATGGTTAAACATCTATAAAGAGGAAAGAGGAAAGAGGAAAGAGGAAGAGAGAGAAAGAGCAGAGCCACGTTTGTTGGTGACACTTGAAAAGATAAATACGAAAATTTTCAAGGGCGAAAATTGTTTGGGCGTTGTCTCGTTATCGTTATCGTGTAGGCAACAGCCGAGCTCACCGCCGCCACGGCCGCCACCCCGGCAGCAGCAAAAACCACTCGGCGGAGGTTCGCCCTCTCGGCTTGGAGACGTTCGCAGCGAGCGCCCAGGGCCTCGTTCTCGCGGACCAAGGTTAGCTCTACTCGCTCGCGCTCGCTGACGTCAAGAAGGAAGTGCTTTTTCTCGGCTTTGAGGAGTTTTTTTTGGGCCTCGAGCCTGGAAACGCGGTTTTCGAGCCAGATTGAGTAGCTGGAATTGTTCTTCGATTCGGTTCGGCTAGGAATGTCTTCTGAGATGGTTTTGAACGCGCTGCTGCTTTCCGAAAGGATCACAACTGACTGCGGAGATTCAGCACCACCATCTATCCCTTTTTCGCGTAACTGTAACTGTAATTGTAATTGTTGACGTTTGTTATCAACCTTAAAAAAGGCGCTCGACGAGGCAAGTATCGTCGCCTTCGCCATCGCCGAGGGAGAGGCAACTTCAGAATTTTCTTCTATTGTGCAAATGCTCGAAGAATTTGATTCGTCCCAGTGGCTATCGAAGGACCGAGACCTGCTAATAATGTCCGGAATTTCATTTAAGGGTATAAGATGCGAAGAATGGTAGGCATTCGCAAAACGCCTCAATGATGAGGAAGAAGTATCGACTGCTGAGAAAGACATTTATCTTGTAAACAGAGTTTTTGAGTTCTAAATTAAGGTAGGTGGGAAGTGTGGTTTCTTAGAAATGCGTAGAGGTGAAGGTGGTGGCAATAAAAAAAAAAAATCTTTTTTTTCTTTGCAACGAATAGAAAATTTTAAGTTCACATTCGTACTTTGAACCCGGACCGTGTTTTGAAGTACGGATTTGGATTATCCTTTTTCAGTTGTTCCCCTTCATCATCCCCCTCTTTCTCCTCCTCGTCAATCAGCATTGCAAACAGCGACGATCCCTTAGCTTCATTTTCCGCCCCCGCCCTCTTGGAGCTCTTACTTTTCGATGGCGTGAACCCCGGCGGGTGGCTCGCCGTCGGAGGAGGTGATGGTGGCCGCTCCTCCTCCTCAACCAAGAGCATACTCAACAACTCCTCCCCCCCTTCCCCTCCCCCTCCCCCTCCCACTCCACCCTCCTTCTTCGTCTTCTTGTTCTTCCTCTTCCTCGCCGCCTTGCTCATTGTTGCCGTCGTGTAATCCGCCGTCCGCACCCCAACAGGCACCGAGCTGAACTGCCGCCCCTTGTCCTTGTCCTCGTCCTTGTCCTTGTCCTTGTCCTTGTCCTTGTCCTTGTCCCTGTCCCTGTCCCTGTCCCTGTCCCTATCCTTGTCCGCAGCCAAATAATCTGTCTCCGTCTCCTTCTCCTTCCCCTCCTCCTTCTCTACTCCCCCCTGCCCCTTCCTCGTCACCGCGGTCTTCTCGGCCCTCTCAACAATTTCCTTCTCGACCCGCTCGTTCGTTTCGGTAATAATTTCCTCCACGAGCTTCTTGCACCTTGCAACTTCCTCCTTCCCCCCGGCGATGCGAACAAATTCCTGCGCCACGTCAAACTCTCCTTCACCTTCGCTCGGACTCTCCCGCCCACCTCGGCTATCGCTCCTTGTCAAATCGATCCTCGCCTTGGTCTCATTCTCGAGCTCTCTAATCTTCTCCCCCCCCTTTCCCAGCAGCGCCCCAAAGACCGCCCTCGAGTTACTAGAAACCGGAACAATCTCCACCGAGTTCTTATCTTCGTACTCCACGATCCAAGTCCTCACGGCTTTCTCGCCCTCGTTGAGCGTCTCCTCGCTGTCCCCCGAGATGCTCACGCCATTGGGGGTCATTTCGAACTCGGCCCCGCTCAGCTCCGCAAGCTTCTTTATCGACGAGCCGCCCTTCCCGATGAAGGAGCCGTTGGACCCCAACGGCAACTCCATAGTTTTGACGAACTGCTTATTGTCGACGATGATCTCCTCGAACCTTTCCGCAACAAGCCTAACATTCTCGTCCGTCTCGCTTCCTCCCATGCCGCTAATTGTGATTGTCAGTGCCCCCTTGTCAACGTCGATGCTAACGTTCGGGAACTCCTTCCTCATGTTCTGCAGAATCCCCCCCTTGTTCCCGAGCAGAACTGGCAGCAAGTACTCCTCGATGGAAATTCGAACAACCTTTTCAGCGAGCTCCTTCACCTTGTTATTCACCGCATCAACTGCCTTTGAGAGTCCGTTCTCCTCTCCAACACCCCTCGTTGTCAGGCAAACGAAGTGCTGAGTATAGTCGACGCTAACGCTTACGCCGAAGTCACTCACTAGCGAGAACAGCGTCGTGTAGCCGAGCTGGACGACGCTCGAGCCCATAATCAGGTTCTTCGAGACGCTGATCTTGGCGAAGTTCTTGTCTTTTATGAAGTCGAGAAGGCTGTAGACCTGAGTCTTCGCCTGCATATGTCGAGCGACGAAACGAGATTGGGCGCATTAACAGAGTGAATAAATTTAGTTAGAAGAGGCTCGCAATTCTCGTCTCGTTTCAAAAAGCCTGCTCGCTCACCTCCAAAACCTTGCTCCTCGATTTCCCACTAATTTTCACCCCCGAGTCAGTCTTCGCGAACTTCACGCCCCCCCCCACCCCCACGTTGATCTTCGCGAACATCGGCGAGTCGACGTTAACCCCGTTCGTGTCCATGTCATCCATTCGAATCTCCTGCTCGCAAATTCCCGTCTCAGCCTCCGTGACAACCCTCTTCGCCTCGTCGATGTCGCACCTATACCCAACGAGCTTCAAGCTGCCCCCTTCCCCCGCCGACGCCCCCAGGACCCCCCCCCCCTTCGCCTTGAAGAAAGGAACGGCGTTGCAGCTCAAGATCTTCCTGTACAGCTCCTTCCCCCGCTTCAGCCCGTCGGCAATTTTCTCGGTAACTTCGATCGTCTCGCTGCTCTTGTTGGTGGCGATGAGCCTGCGCCGAGAGAAGCGAAACGAAGCGCATTTTAAACGAAGGTTGAGAGCAGTGAGCGAGAAAAACGAATGTTATTGAGTGGAATAATATAATGTTAGTTCAGTGGGTCGTACTCTCGTCTTCCTCAAGGCTCGCTCGCTTCACTCGCTCACCTCTCAATTGCGACCCGCGCTGCCTCGACGTTGTCTGTGTCCCCTCGGAGCCTGAGCCGGTCGCTCTTGTCCAGCAGGTTGATTCGTATCTCGTGCTCCTGCTCGAACTTCTTGATCGTCGCGCCCTTCGGACCAATCACCAGCCCCTTGTCGTCAGCCCCAACGACAATGTCCACGACGCTCTTGCCCTCCCCTCCCCTCAAGATGAGGTTGATCTCCTTCAAATAGCTTTCCACGTCACCCTTGGGCCCCCGGAGCCTCATCATCTCCTTCTCCCGACGAATGTCTACGTTGACCTTGTCAAACTTCTCCCCGAGGCTCTTGATGATGCTTCCCGCCCCGCCCGTCAGCAGCACCTTGACGTCGTCGTCGTCAACCTCAACCTCGGCCACGTGGTTCTCGACGAAGAAAGCTATATAGTGCCGGTCATAATGTTAATTTTAGTTTGGATAGGCACTATATTATATTCGCGCCGTGGCCTCGCTCACCTTCGATCTCGGCCTTTGCAAGGTCGATCTGCTCCCTGCTGCCTCGCAGCTTGCAGTCATTCTCCTCCCTCAAGATGTCGAACCGGCACTTGATTTCGTCTTGGATCTTGCCCCGGACAGGCTTGCCGCCCAAGCCGAGGAAGGCGGCGATGCGAGCTTGGCCGATGGGAACTATTTCGGTTAGGTTTTGGCTGATGATTTCTTCAATCATATTTTTTGCGGCTGTTACTCTTTCTGCCGGATTTAGTTTTGGTGTAGGGGGGGTTGGTTTTGGCTTCTCTCCCTCTCTCTCCTCCTCCAGCTTCTCTCCCTCCTCCTTCTCCTCCGGCTTCTCTCCCTCTCCCTTTTTCTTTCCCTCCCCCTCACCACCATATCCATCCCCCTCCGTACCCTCCGTAACATATATCCTAATCGATGGAGTTGCAGAACTCCTGTCGGAAATATCGATGGTCACGCCGGTCGCTTTCCTAACCTTTTTGATGTTCTCTCCCTTGTTGCCAATGATTGCGGGGAGAATACTGACGTCGACAATATAAATAACAACCACTCCATCCTCAAACTCGGTTATTTTCTCCGCCAGCAGCGTCTTGGCCGCCTCAATCTGCGTCCGCGTACCCTTGAACGTAATGGTCGACGGACTGCTGTTGTCGAACCTCTCCCCTTCCTTCCTGACGTTCTTCTCGAAGCTCAAATACGCCCCGCCGGAGGACTTTTGGATCGCCTTCAGCTCGCGGCCCTTGCCGTTCATCAACATCTCCCTGTGGCACCTCTCGACGTTGTGAACTTGCTCCGACACCTCCTCTTTTTCAACGAGCAGCATGCTGACCTCTTGCACCAGGATGTCAACTTCGGTGGCAGTTGGACCAACGAACTTCAAGTTGTCGGTTTCGACTGATCTCGATAGCACGTCGATGTCAACATTTGGGTGCGCAACCTCGAAGGCCTTGATGGTAGCTGCGATAATGATAATAACAACAATATGTTAGTTCAGTAATGGCGAGCAAAACGAATTAGTTTTATTGAATTGAATTGCCCGCACGCTCGCTCGCTCGCTCACTCACTCACCTCCCCCCTTGCCGAGCACGACGGAAAGCTGGCGGCTATTCAAAGACAGGCAATGGGAAGATATACTGCCGGAGAGAGCAGTTAAGTGGGACTTTGCGCTGTTCACGCCTTCGGGCGGACCCGATATCTGCACCGAATTGGTGCTACTCATTCTGTCGAGCCTCACACCGAGCTCTGACTCGAGCTTTCGCAGGCGAGTAGCACGGTTGCCAGCAAGATAGTCGATGACGGATTTATTCGTGATGGGGAAAGACTCTTCCACGGAAGTCGTGATCGCCTCGATTGCCTTTGTGGCTGCTGCAACCTCGTCAGCACCGCCCGTGACGACAATTGTAAGGTCCCGGCGCTCAACCTCTATTTTTACGTTGTGGGTGGATTCCAAGGAGTTGACATTCTTGCCACCGGAGCCAATCACACGGGAGAGCTGTCTAGCATCGGGCGCGACGGTGGTGGTCGAGGCGAGGGAGGAGACGTCGACGTTTAGCGAAACGGCGAGTTTGAGCTTGGAGACCGCGTTTTGGAGCTCCTGGATGACCGGAAAACGCAGGGTGTCGGCATCGCGAAGCTCATTAATTCTCGCCCGCATCGCAGTGAGCTTCTCCCGGGACTTTTCGTAAGCTTGCCACTCACGCTTCAGTGACTTGAGCCGGCCAAGTTTCTTCAACAACTCCTTCTCCTCAGTGAGCTTCATGTTGGACTGGGACTGAGAAACTTCGAGATTTCTTATTTTCTCGTCAATCTGCTTTAACGTGGAAGTTAGGTCGCCATCCTTGAAACGGATGCTCATGTCGTTGCTGGAAGAAGGTCTAGGGGGAAGGGTTGAAATCGCCTTTTTCATGTCTTTGTCTAGGGTTGATATTTCATTTTGGGAAGAAGTTCGTTCTCCATAGAAAGAGTCAAGACGTGTTTGGAATTTGGACAATTTTTGTTCCGTGGTAGTTGTAGAGGGAGAAGCCATGTGTTGTTTTGTTTGCGGTCCCTTGGCAGTCTAGCTATCTTGTGCGGACCAAAAAAAAAAAAAGTTATCATGATGAGATAAAAACATAAAAAGATATGCTAAATTAGCATACGCCAAAAAGGAGTTCAATAATGGGAACATGCTCTTCATGTTCATCCCCACCCCCCGAAGCAAAAGAAAATCTTCTCCGAAGCCGCCGAATTAAAGAACTGAGGATTGTCGCCAAGTTCGAAGCCGAAGAGAAGTTTGTTGCCTCCTCCTACAACACCACCACCACGCGGTTTGCTATCATCTCATCGCGATGGATCACACAGTGGCTCCTATTTGCGATCTCAAATGGACCACCACCACCACCAATATCAAATCACACTCTCGTCAACTTCATAAAACAGAATGAGTCAAAAATAGAAATGGGTTTTATTAAGAGGGAAATTCGAGTAGAATCCGACTACAGGCGAATCTCAGACCTGTGCTACGAGTTCTTGTCCAAGACTTACGGCGGTGGCCCCAAAATATGCGTGGAGTCTCATGCTGGCACCAGCATTACCGATTACGAGGACACAAGTCGATGGCAAATCGACCAACGTTATTTTCTTCGCAACTTGGAGAATATAAAATTGTGCCAGAGAAAAGAGATTAGCACGCCCGAGTCGCCCGAGTCGAGTGTAGCGGATTGTTTTTCTTCGGACACTACAACAGCAGTAGACGAGGATGACCTCAACGAATCCGTGACGGACATATTATGTATTGACTCCTCAACGCTACTCGCATTGCGGAAAAGAGCTCCGACTCTCGCAATCCAATAACCCAATAATCCAGCATTAGTTAAAAAATCCATTATTCATTCATTCTTGCTCCTGCGCTTGCTCCAACGCCTTGGCGCTAACGCGGAGATCCTCATATTTGTTCTTGACCTCTATTGCATTTGTCAAAATCATTGCCGCGGTGGCTATTTCATTTGCCCCCCCCACGTCCAGCCAGTTTTTGTACTCTTCCCGTGCCGCCGCTCTCTCGAACCCGACATTCTTAATTTTTTTCCTCTTCCTCACCTCCTTCGCCTCCAGCTCTTTAATCTGATCGTTCAAAAAAATAACTTCGCTCTCATCATTCTTCACGAACAAATATCCCATGTCCCGCTCGTATTTCAGCGTCTCGCAATCGCACTTCAGCCTTGCTACCTCCCTGTGGGCGGCCGCAAGCTGCATGTCCTGCTCCGGGTCGTTGAATCGTGACACCGCCACAGCCAAATTCTCCTCAACTTCGGAAATTTCCAATTGGACCTCTTCCTTCCTCGCCTTCATCAAATTTATCGTTTCAATGGCTGTGTTTCGCCGTTGCAACAGTTTTTGGTGCGCCTCCTTTAGATCGTTCTCCCTGGGAGTCACGTTGTACCCGCTCGTATCGAAATTTTTGTTTTCCTTTTGAGAAATAAATTTCTTCTTCTTCGCAACGTCGTAGGTAATTCTCCGGGGTTCTCCTTCTCCTTCTCCTTCTCCTTCTCCTTCTCCTTCTCCTTCTCCTTCTCCTTCTCCTTGTTGTTGATGCTGATGTTTTTTCTTCTCCCCGCCTTTCTCTTCTTCATCGTTATTTCCCAGGTTCTCGCTAAACTTCAGAAGAGCTTGTAGCGTTCTCGCCTCCGTTCGTCGCTGCGCCTCGATCCTCGTGACTTTGGTTGAAAGTTGCTCCACGTCGAGCTTCTTGGCTGCAACGATCTTTCCCATCTTCTCAAGCCTTTTCTGCAGAATCACGTAATCCTGGTACACGCCTTGGTTGTGGCCCGGGATGAACTCACGCTCGATTTCGATCTCTTTGTCCTTCAGTTTTTCCTCCTCCTTCTCCCTCTCCTTGTCCTTCTCGGCTTTGGTCTGGAGCGACTTGGGCTTCACTTCGAAGGGGCGCTTATTCCTATTTTTGTTGTTGCTGTTGTTGTACCCCTTAACACCAAGCTTGTCAATTCGTTTCTGGAGCCGCTCGTTCTCCTTGGCAATGTTGATGTCCCGAATTTTATTGAACTTCTTGTTGCTGCTCCGGAATTCCGGCCGCATCGACTTGACATTGGTGGGCAATTTCTTCTTCTTTTTCTGGGGGCGAGGGGCAATCGATACAGTCGCTTTCTTGCGGAGGTTGGGGTTGTTCTGGGCAAATGCAATGGCGGGAAGATAGGCCTTGAGAATTACGTGGATTTCGGCTGCGCCGAGCGAAACGAGGCGCATTTTTAATGAAGGACGAGCGAAACGAACCAAGCGAGCCAAACGAATTGGATGGGTTAGTTTAGTAGTGGATGTAGCCATTATGTCTGTAGCCATTTCGCGCACTTCATAGCGCGAGTCTTCATCCAGGCTCGCTTCGCTTCGCTTCGCTTCGCTTCGCTTCGCTCGCTCACCTCCGAAACCGACTTTCTTGTTGTTGCGGAGAAGGAGGGGGAGCCACGCGTCGACCTTTTCCGGGACTGCCAGGCCGAGGTCGTCCTCATCGTTGTCGTTCTCGAACTGGGGTGCAATGAGGGAGTTTAGGGAGACGGAGGCTTGACCAATGAAAACTTGCGTCCCGCTGGCGTTCACGTCGTAAACGGTGAACATGATGTCACCCCCAATCTCCAAGAAAGAGTCACTGGGCGGGAGGAGCTCCATGCTGAACTTTGATTTCGCCCAGGCAGGGTTGTGCGTGTCTTGCTGGACCTCGGTATTGTGTATCGTGGTCTTGCACCGAAACATTATATTCTTGGCCCCGCTCTCGACGAACAAAACCTTGACGAATGGGTTGGTGATGACCACATCGTCCCCCGGAAGTGATTTGGCCGACAGAACTTCTCCCTGTAGGAGCGCGCAGCCCTCCTCAGCAGCGTTCATCTTACGCATACCCCCCGAGGTGGCAGGGGGTGGTGCGGTTGTTCTGTTCAAGGTGGTGAGTTGTTGCGTTTTTTGGGCGGTGGTTGCCGCTTTTGTGAAGTTGTCTATAAATAAGGCGGGAGCACCATGACCATGACTAGGACTATAACTATGAGGACTGCCAGCTTGCTTTTGCTCATTCTGCAAGTCAATCTCGGCCTCAAGCAAAAGTTGGGCTTCCTCCTCGGATTTTTCGTGCCGCTCAGTCTCTATCCGCTGGGACTCGAAAAAATCCCGGAGCCACTCGTCCTGGTCATCCTGCTCCTGTTGGAGTTGATTGAGGTTGATTTCTTCCAATGCAGCTTGGAGAGATGAAGTTATGGCATTATTCTGCTCGTCAATGAGGAGATCTTGCTGTCTGCTGTAGTCTTCGGAATCCGAGTATGGCGGGGGGGAGGTAGGGGAGGTAGGGGAAGAAGGGGAAGAAGGGGAAGAAGGGGAGGTAGGCACCAACTCAACTCCGGGAGCATCAAGTGACTCAATAACTTCTTCATCTCCGTCATCGTAGGCAATCACAAAGAAGTTTTCTTCAGTCAACGATTGAATTTTGCCTTCAAACCATTCACCCTCCGATTGCCAGAAAATTCGAACACGCTTGCCAATGTTTGAATTGGACATATAGTGCTTTTGGTGTGGACTTGTGCAGGATATTCAAACAAACGTTTCAAAAGATTTATAAAATTTTTAAATTATTTATTTATTTAAAATTTATCTTGCTTTCTATCGTCAAAACGGCAGGATGGACAATATGGAGGACATTGTAGACTTCCTCAACTCATCACCACGCTCAACAACAACCACACCCGTACCAAAATTAAAGCTCAAGCTCGATCGAGAGTGTGAGCTCCCAAGTCCAAACAATGTGGCTTTATTAACCCCAAGATATTGCGCCCCAATAGCCAACACAACCCCCAGGAACGAGTTTTCTTCAGTGAGTCTCGGCGCATTATTGGACGGAGATTTTCTCTACGAAGATAATATTGCCTGCACTTTATCAAGTTCGAGCACATTGCTATTCGACGATTTTGGGGAAATTTCAGCAAATGAGCTTCTTGGTGACAGCAATTTGAATTTGGAGGGCGATACTGGGAATGCAACAAGAAAGAAAACCCGTAAAAAACAGCCGTCAACAACAGCAACAACAACAACAACAACAGCAACAGCAACAGCAACATCAACCACTAGCAAACTCTTCGATGCGCCTGTCCCACGGCCAATATCACCACCGGCCGAAAACAGGCAGGCGTCAGAAGTTGTAACCGCTCCAAATTCTACAACATCAACAACATCAGCAGCAACAACAACAACTCGGGGAACGATTTTCAGCTGCGCAATTCGCCGGCCGCAATCAGCTACGAAAAAAGAAAAAGATCAAATCCCAGAAACTTTCTCAAGCGATGATGAAAATTCTCCACCAGCACCAGCACCAGAACCAGCACCAACACCAGCAGCAACAGCAACAGCAATAGCAACAGAAAAACCAATAGCCAAAAGTAGAAAAAAGAAAGCCAAGAACAACCCGGCTTCCATATTGAACATGAAACCCCATACATTCGCTCAGCTGCCTCGAGCGCTCAATGGATTCAACAATTCTCCAGAAATTTCCCCCCCTTCACCTTCCCCCTACTCCTCACAAACTAACAGGAAGGGCAAGCTTTTTTCATCTACGGGGTCGTTACGAAAGCCAACGAAATGCGATCCTGTAGCTCTTGCCCAAAGATACGCTACACAAGAGAAGAAGCAAAAGACTCGCCTCCTACTGAGGAGGTCAACGTCGTTGTCTTCAGCCATTAAATTTTCTTCTTTATAATTTTTGTGTGTTTTCTACACACGCATTCGTTTATTTTGCAAATTCTTGTAGCTGGCCCGTGCAACTCGGGCACCTATGAAAGAAAACACTGGACAGAATATGAGCCAACCAATTGCAATCTGTAGTGTTTCACGAATCCCCCCGCTCTGAGATTTGCAGCCGTCGATGTCAATGAAATTTCCATCTGCGTCAACGTTACAGAGGGGAGCTAAGTAATCTTTTATGTAGCCAATTATTATGGGAGAAGGGACATCACCAAAAGCGTGAATTGCTAGAGATAACAGGCCAACTGCAAACGGCCTGTGCTCGGACGGCACAGCAAGCATACTTCCGAGGTTGAAAAAACTAGTGCTCATGAACAGGGTTAAGCACCCGGCCAGAATACACGTGAGGAAAATTGTTTTTGATTCCACGTACGTGATCTGCCACACGATTACCATCCCGCACACAATGATTAGAGTCATCAAGTTCAAAATTGTCTCCAGAATTCTAAATTTTGTCTCCTCTTCTCTATCTGTGTCTGTTTCTCTGTCGATATCTGTTTCTGTGTCTCTGTCGTTCAAGTATGAGCTTGAGGTTCCCTTAAATCTGTCTATAATGACACCGCCCATTGGTGTACCAACAATCCCAGCAACGCAGACGATGCCACCAAAAACAAAGGCGGCTTTCACTTCGTCATCGAAAAATCCAAGGGCTAGAAAGAACGAGCTGCCGTAAGTTGCCACTGCGGTGATCGTGGCCGTGTAGCTACTGTAGCTAAGGACAATCAACACGAAGACTGGGCTATTCAAGCAGCTCATTAGTTCTTCCCGAATTGAGGGAATTTCGGCTAGGTCTTCGAGTCGAGACACACGTCGAGTGCTGCTGTTCTTTGGCGAACTTAACCGTTTTCCTCTACAATTTTCAGAAATTAGGGGCGACCCGGGTTCGAGGAGCCCACGTTTATCTATCGAAGTGAGCTGCTCTTCCTCGCTTTTCCTCACCACGAAGAAGAGGAAGAGGAGGACGGGAATCATCGTAACAGCTTCAAGATAGTAAGCGTACTTCCAATCGTACTGTTGCGCAACATAGGCGCCGTACACGTACCCCACTGCCACCCCCAGGGGGATCGAGGTGAAGTAGAACGAGAGCCACTTCGCAACCGAATCATTCTTCGCCCTATCCTGAATAAGGGGCGGAAAAATGCAAAGGCAAGCAGCCTCTGATCCCCCCGACAAAGCCCGAAAAGCAAGAAGCATGTAATAGTTGCCAAAGCTCTCTCCCGACAAACCACAACCAACGAGGGTCAAGGTGAAGAGCACCATGGTGACAAGGAGAACGAAATCCCACGTATGGGTGTGCAGCGCGTTTGTGGAAATTAGGCACGAAACTGAGTACCCAGCTACAAATGCTGACTGCAGGAGGCCAAAGAGCGTATCAGGGTTCTCGTTGTCTGGGAACTGTTGCGCAATGAAAGCGTTGATCTGAACGCTTGCTCCAGGGATGATACCCCGATCCATGTATCCAATGAACGAGATGAATGTGATGAATACGAACAAGACAGTGTTTGATAGAATCATGGTTGGATCGATGAGAGGAATGTTACAATTTGCAATTTGATGTGTGCTGTGATTTTGGCAAGTTGCAAAAAAACAGGTGAACAGGTGATGAATACACTCTTATCTATATGCTGATCCTGTGAAATTATTTTGGTGAATTTTTTCTTGTTAACGGCAGCGGGAAGGCACGGTTTAAAGATATTATAACAAACACACACAAACAGTATGGGGAACGGAGCTCTTAAAACACCTGAAGACTACAATGAGGATGATTTGGACAGGTCAAACGTTGCTCTCGTGTTCGTCAAGCCTCATGCCAATAAAGAAAATATCAGAGAGTTTGTTAAGGCTGGTCTCCTGAGCCGCGGTCTCAGTATCCTGGCAGAAGGAGATCTGTCAGCCGCCCAGATTGAGGCCGACGGTATGATAGATACCCACTATGCGGGAATTGCCAAGGGAGCGATGGTCACACTGCCCTCTGAGATCCCAATTACCGACGAGAAGAAGGCCGAGTTCAACAAGACCTTTGGATCCTCCTGGGACGACAATTTGGAGATGGGGCTCATTCAAAACGCCAAGGGTGCGTGCGAGAAGCTCGGAACTATGAACGGAGACGACCTCGTTCCCCTTGACGGGCAGGGCTTAAACACTGTGTGGCAGGTGAGCAAAATGATGAAAATGAAAGCTAGCGAGCCATAAAACTCTAACAATTCACGCAGGCTGCGAAAGAACGCGTCAAGCTTGGCCCTGGCATGTACGTATCGCAGATCGGAAGTGAGGACGAGCCATTGTACTGTATTAACGGCTTCTACGCGGCCATGAGGGACAAGTACGTCAAGGGTGTGGGAATCCGTTACTATGCTGTTGGGTGGGGCGCGGATAACATTCCCTGGAGCAAGTTTAGGGGCGAGCTTATCGGCGCAACTGATCCCACAACGGCTGCTGCGACGTCTATCCGCGGTGAACTGCTCGCGCAGTGGGAGGATTTGGGCTTGCCCGCCTGTCCGGACACTGGCGACAATGGCATTCACGCCAGTGCCGGTCCTCTAGAGGGCTTGAAGGAAAGGATGACGTGGATGGGCCTCGACATTAAATCGGACCCTTTCGGCGGGCAACTGCTGAGCTGGACAGATAACAACGAGGACAGAATTAAGGGTTGGCTGAACGACGAGGTGGTGGAGGAGAAGAACAGCGGAGAAAAGGGAAAGATATTTGACCTTACCGAGGACAAGGACACCGGTTATTGCTTGATGTTCTGTAACAACCTCGCGAACGTGTAAAAAAATTTAGAAGAGAATAGAATTCTTCGTTCGTTCTCAAGAAATCTTATATCACACTTTTGGGTTCGTCTCCAGCTCCTGGTTCATGGATCACCGGTTAAGGAGGAGCATGCTTTTGTGGGTGGTGCGAACGGCCGCAAGCCCTTTGTACTGCTTCCAGCTCGCGGAGGATGTTTGGTCTCACTACACACGATTGTACTGGGACCAATGAGATGTGTGTCTGAGGGTTTTTTTGCGAGCCAATGTTAGTTCCGATCTGACTGAAGGATGGCTCTTCTACTGCGGAGCAATCATGTCTCTTGAGCCATTTGTGACTGGCTTTTGCAACTGTATAAAAAATTCAAAAATAATATTTGTTAAAAATTTAAATTTTTTTTGGAAGATATCCACTAGTATGTCCTTCTTCCTCTCAACTAAAGCAGCCCACGAGGACACCCAGATCTTTGCCCTTCCCAGAGAACCAACTAACTCCTCGCACGTGGACTCCTTTGCGAACGATCTCTTGTCAAAACTTTACAACAATCCGCACCTTTGCAATGACAAGGATCTGTTCATGGAGAGCATGTTTGAGGTGACCAACAGCATCATTACCAATCGCAACGGTCGATCATCTCGATCTCGTTCACGCAGCCCCCCAAAGCGTGCCAATTCTCCTACATCTACATCAAGCAAGAAACCAACTAGAGCAAAATCAACCCGAACCCACCCTCCTCCCTCTTCAAATTACTCCTCCACAACAATAAACAAGAACATGACTTACCCCATAATGACAAACATTACTACCCCCAACGTGATCCCGAACCACCACCTATCCCCCTTGGACAAGAACAACACGGGGAAAACAGCCGCTAGCTTTGCCGAAGTGAGGAGGCAGAAAATTGAGGCGATCGAAAGGGCACGAAAGGCCGAGGTGGGGAAGCTAGTGAGCTTTCAGAACGAATCGCGACAGTTGGGTTTCGTTAGGGGTCCACCCAGCGAGGAGGAAGAGGACGAGGACGAGTACAGCGAGGAAGGGAGCTCATCATCCGACGACGAAACTCTCCCGAGCTACTCGAGCAAGTCGGTTAATGATAACTTTAGGAGGAACAACGAGCTTGTTAATGACGCGAGTTTGGAGAGTTTGTTCGACGAGAAGAGTATCGGAATGCTGAGGGAGGTTTTTGCGGCGAGCAGTGAGGACGAGGATGAGGGGGGGAAGGATTATAGCAGCTGCAAGACTATTAGAGGAAGTTTGTTGCATCACCAGGGGGTGAGGAGCGGCTTGGGGGTGGTGGTGGTGGGCGACGCATGCGATAAATTGAAGGGCATGGGCAACGATCTGATCGGTTGGGGAGGCTTTCTAGGGTTGTTGATCAAGGGAAAGGCGGATAGCATCGAAATGTTGAGCGAGAGGGTCAAGTGCCACGATGTGGCCATGAGCTTGGATTTGAGTGGATTTAAAGTCAAAGTCTAATAAAGATGGTTTTAACTAGTAGAATCTATTACAATACTGTGCGTGTAACTAGTTGTTGGTGGTTGGAGGGGGGGGGGGGAGAGATTTTCGAAAATACCCAATTGAGGAAGCTGCGCCAGCGAAGCGAGGCGCATTTTTAATGATGGACGAGCGAATCGAACCAAGCGAGCCAAAAGAATACGAATTGAGTGGAATAATGTTAGTTTAGTAGTGAATGTAGCCACTGTGTCTGTAGCCATTTCGCGGGATTCATCGCGAGTAATTCTCGTCTTAATCAAGGCTCGCTCACCCACCTCCTCCTTCCCATCCCGGCGTAAATTTTCGATCCTCATCTAGCCGCTCGTAACCCATATGTTGGTAGAGTTTGAGCGCCGCGCTGGGGCTGTCTTCGTCTTCAACGACGTGAAGAAATATCTCGTCGTAGTTCCAGTTTTCCGCAGCGATTTGCTCGCACAATTGACACAGCTGTTTTCCCAGTCCGCGTCGTCGGAATTTGGGGGAGACGCAGAGGTTTGATAAGTATGGTCTAACGATCTGTGTGTTCTCGTTGTTGTTGTTGTCGGTAAAAGTTGAGGCAACGAATCGCTCTATAGAATCGAGAGCTGCTTCGCCGAGCGTAGCATTACAAATTGCAAATTCAAATTGCAAATTGAGTGGAATAAAAGTTAGTTTAGCAGCGGCTCACATGCTCGTTTGCTCAAAGTGAGAAGTCTGAAAAGAAGAGACTCACCTGGTTGGGTGAAAGGAATTTTGCCATCAGTTTGCTGCAGACGAAGCTCAACCATGGCCACAGCGGCATTTGATTGGTCGTCCACGATGGAGAAAAGGAGAGAGCTCTCGGGGGGTGTTCGTAGGTCGTTGAGTTCAAGGCTTGGAGAGGCGAGCCGAGCCTTGCCAACGCGAGATAACATGCCAGTGAGGACATCAATCTCAGCAACACCGTTTATATACGTGTTCCAGAAGGTGACACCAGCTTGAAATATAGGTTCAGCAACACGAAAACCCTCGAAAGTATTGGGAGCGAGGGAAACCTCAGCACCAAACACTTCAACCGTGAGTCGAGCTAGGGACAGAACATCAGGTTTGGAATCTGGGTAACAGAAGGTGAGTCCAGGAGAGTTTGCCAGATATTGTGGGAGTGGTGTGAAGCAGGATGCACTGCCAAGGATGAAGAGCACGATGAATTCCTGCTTGACCATATTACATGAACAAAAAGTCAAAAAGTGATTTTTTTTTCGTCCCCAAAGTCAAAGTACCAAACTCGTCCCCACAAATTGCTCCCAAATTCATATCGCAAGTGGTATTCATATCGCAAGTGGTCGCCCCTCAACAACATGCTGTGGATTGACAAGCACAGGCCAAGAACATTGGCGACTTTGTCGTACCAGCCTGTCCTAACTTCTCGACTCTCCTCTCTATCAACTTCACCAGCCCTTCCTCACCTTCTGTTCTATGGCCCCCCTGGATCTGGCAAAAAGACTCGCATTTCTGCGTTTCTTCACAGCTTGTTCGGTTCTGGTGCTGAGAAGGTGAAGCTAGAGCAGCGGACATTCAAGGTGACTACAAATGGTAAAACGAAAAAGGAGATTGATGTAAACATGCTTTCCAGCAGCTATCACATTGAGATCAACCCTGGCGAGTCTGGCCTGGACGACCGGTACGTCGTTCAGGAGGTCATTAAGGAGATTGCTGCTTCTGGGCCAATTTTCCGGGATAATAGTTCTGCCAACGGTGGGGAAGGGAATGGAATTAATTTCAAGGTGGTTGTGTTGATGGAGGTTGACCGGCTTTCGAAACAGGCGCAGGCCGCCTTGAGGAGGACTATGGAGAAGTACAGCCATTCTTGTAGGTTAATTCTCTGCTGTACAAACCAGAGCAAGGTCATCGATCCAATCCGCTCTCGTTGCTTGGGCATTCGAGTAAAATCCCCAACGGTCGATGAAATTGCCTCCTGCCTGACGGAAATAGCCCGAAAGGAGAGGGTTGAGATCCCTGCCGAGGTTGTGGCGATTTGCAGCAAGGGGTGCACTAGGAACATGCGCCGTGCAATGCTGATGTTGGAGGCTTGGCGGGTACAATCGGGTGGAGATGGAGGTGGAGGAAGTAGTTCAGTGATTCAGAAGACTGACTGGGAGCAGGTGAGTTGAGCGAGAGATGGATGGCTGTTTGCAGAGCCCCCCAACTAAACACCTCACCGCACCACACCACACACCAATTTCACAGTACATCTCCTCCCTAGCCAAGGACATCACAACCGAACAATCCCCCCAAAAACTCCTCATTGCGAGGGAGAAACTCTACGAGCTTTTGATCAATTGCATCCCTCCCGATGTGATATTGAAAACGCTCACCATGGAGCTCATCGGCACGTTGGACGATTCGTTGAAGGGCGAGGTCGTTGGGTGGGCAGCATTCTACGACCATCGTCTGTCACAGGGCTCCAAGGATATATTCCACCTGGAGGCGTTCGTTGCCAAGTTTATGCAACTGTATAAGTCATATTTGACGAATATGTTTGGCTAACAAAATAAAAAAAGGCAGGTTTGGAATAGGTTGGCGAAGGTGGATTTCATTTAGCTTTTAGTCGAATTCCATATCATCATCATCAACGGCTGGTACAGCCACAGCCACAGCCACAGCCACCGTCTCTTCCTTCTCATCTTCTTTCTCATATTCCTTCTCCACATCTTCCTTCTCATCCTCATCCTCATCCTCATCCTCATCCTCATCTTCCTTCTCATCCTCATCCTCATCCTCATCCAAGGCCACAGCCACCGTCTCTTTAATCTTCTCCACCTGAATCGGAATCTCCTTGCTCCCATACCTCTTCGCGCTTAGCGCCACATCCACCTCGCACAACGCCTCCTCCTTCTCCTCAACCTCTTCCTCTGTCAACGGCCTCCTCGTGACTTGTCTTGTAATTCTCCCCTTCAATTTCCTCGGCATTGACAGCTGAGCCTTGCTCGTCAGCGGGTGGTAAAACACCGCTGCGCCGAGCGAAGCGAGGCGCATTTTTAATGGATCAGGGGGTCAGGGGGGAGGCGAGCGAGCCAAAGAATTGAGACCAATGTTAGTTTAGTAGTGGCTCGTATATACTTCTCGTCTTCATCAAGGCTCGCTCGCTCACCTCCGTTCGCCTCGTCAACTACTAGCACGAAGTGGGTGTCTGCTTCGTCCTGAGCCCTCAACGGTGTGAACTCCGCGTCGTAGGCGCTCACAACATCGTACGTGGAACGCTTCGCTTCGTCCTCGTTGCGGGGGTCGATCGGCGTGACTAAGTTGCACGTCAGCTTCTTGTTGTTCACCCCATCGTTCTGGGCGGTTTGTTCGACGTCCACGATAAGCGATTGGTTGATGTTCTTGATTTTAATGATTTTATTGTTGGCCGCGGAGGAGTTGTTGTTGTTGTTGGTTTTGGAGAGGTCGTTGGGGGCAATTTCGGTGTGGAGGAACGAATTGTTCCAGCGTTCCATGTCCGGAAGGAGGGGGAGGACCCACTCGACGGTGAGTTTTTTCTGAATTGATTGAGTGAGGTTGAGTTGAGTTGAGTGAGTGGGTTAGTTGAAGCGAGTTTCAACTGGTGAATGGTGCTCACTCACCTTCGTTGGATGCTGCAACGTCCTCGTCTTGTTAGGACGGTTGGCATAGGCAAAGCCCTTCTCGATGGCCTCAGTACAGGTGGCTTCCTGTTGACCAGCAATTCGCTCGTTCAACTCAACCACCTTCTCCGCCGTCACCTCCGACAGGGACTTGTATGTGTGTACCTGCTGGTGGATGTCGTTGGCCAGGTAGGTTGTACGCCTCATGTACTCCTGGGATTTCTTTTCGAGCACGCGGGACTCGGTGAAGTGCTTTCCAGCCTTGAGCTTGACGTCAAATTCGGCCGGAGCTGGTTTGCTAGAGGCGGGTGAGTTGTGCTGGCCGTTGGCAATTCCACGGCGCTGACGCTCGCGCTTCTTTTTCAGAGCCTCTCCGGCAGAATCGCCCATGTGACCCTTCCAGTTGACTATATCATTGTCGCCGGGGGCTAGGTTTTCGGTGGTTGAGACTTGAAAGGTGGAGGGGGAAATGACATCGATTTTAACACCAAGGTCCAACTCAGTGTGGAGGCGCCAGCTGTGCTCAGCCTCGAGCTTAGTGGGTCGGTATTCGGTGAAGCTCTTCGTGCCGGAAATCCCGTTTTGGTTTTCAGCACCGCCGCCAACAAACACAGCACCCACTGGCACCCGGGGAAGAGAATTGGCGAATGTTAGATTCACCGCAAACTCAGCAGACCGGTTGTCAGAGGCGTCAAGAATGGTGGGGGTGGATTGGGACTTCAAAGAGGTTGGCTGCTGGCCGATGAAACGCCGAAAATTGGTTTTCTTCTCCTCCTGCTGGAGGAGGATTTTCTGTGTATGGGATTGAGCAAGCTGGCGACGTTCATTGCCAC
The DNA here is from genome assembly GCA_030267985.1 of Parmales sp. scaly parma. Taxonomy (NCBI): domain Eukaryota; class Bolidophyceae; order Parmales; species Parmales sp. scaly parma. The sequence continues at coordinate 15,778 of BRYC01000228.1, read as the reverse complement.
TCGAGTCAGACTATGAAGTAGAGCAGAGCAAGCAAAGTGGAGCGGGTTAGTAGGGGGCAGCGGTGGTGGGGAGAGGGAGCGGGAGAGGGGCGGAGAAGAGAGAGGGAGGAGAAGGATGAGGAGGAAGAGGAGGGAGAGGAGGAAGAGGAGGAAGAAGAAAGGGAGTGATTTCGACCCAGGATGGTTGTACCTTGCGTTTCCGTTCACGGGACGAAGACATAACGTATTTTTGTTGTTGTTGTTGCAAAATGGCCTATTGATAGCCCGAGGTTTATATGGAGAAGGGATTTTTACAATTTGCACGTGATTTGGGGCTCAGAGAATGCGTTTACGATTTTCGATTTAAATTTAAATTTACGACCGCCCTAGACATATATAAAATGCTCCAGTCAATTCGTACAACAGCGGGTAGATCAGCAGGGGCGTATGGTCCCCAGCTAGCAGCACAGCGGTTTAAATCCACCAAATCGAAATGTGAGTTGGAGAGTTTGAATGATGAGAGGCACTCAACCCTCCCCAAATCACAAACTTCTCTAAAAAACAACCCTAACCCTTGTCGCAAAACAACAGCAAAAAAACACACAATCATTACAACCCCAAAAGCTCAGGCAACCACAATCTCAGCTGTCCCCACCACCCCCAAAACAACGATCCCTCATGCCCCTGCCCCTTCGGCGGCGTCAATGCAGGCAGCCCACACTGCCAACACTGCCCACAAGTTGCCCCCCCCCGACTCCGACCCGACCATGGGACGGATAGTGGCAATTACTTCTGGAAAGGGCGGTGTTGGTAAAACAACATCTGCCGCATCGTTTGCAATGGGCATTGCCTCAAAATCGAATACTGTTTGCGTTGTTGATTTTGACATTGGATTGCGTAACCTCGACATCCATCTCGGTGCCGAGCGCCGAGTGGTGTTCGATTTCATCAACGTTCTCAACGAGGAGTGCAGCCTCCAGCAGGCTCTCATTAAAGACAAGCGGGTGGAGGGTTTGTCCATGCTGGCGGCTTCTCAAACCAAGGACAAGGACTCCCTCACGGTGGAGGGCGTGGAGCGGGTGCTTAACGAGCTCTGCAAGAAATTTGATTATGTGATCTTGGACAGTCCTGCCGGAATAGAGTCTGGGGCTAAGGTGAGCGAGCGCCTATCAATGGTCTCAAGTCTAAAAAATTGAATCTAATCCTCATTTTCCCACCCCACTCAACAGCACGCTATGTACTTCGCCGATGATGCTGTCGTAGTTACCAACCCCGAGCTTTCATCTTGCCGTGATGCCGACAAAATGATCGGCTTCATCTCGTCCCGCTCCAGAAGGGCCGAGCTCGGAGCCAAGCCCGTCGAAATGAGCCTTTTGATTACAAGATACGACGCCGACCGAGCCGAGCTCGGCGAATCGTTGTCTATCACCGATATCCAAGAGCTTCTTGGCCTCGACCTGGTTGGAGTGATCCCCGAATCGAAATCCATACTTACTTGCACCAACAACGGAACCCCAGTCATCACACTGGAGGGCAAGGGCGACAACGCCGGGGGTGCGTACAGCGACATGGTCGATAGGTTTTTAGGGGCAGATACTCCTATGCGATACGTGACACCGGAAGAGCCTTCGTTTTTTAAAAGGTTGTTCGGAAAATAAACAAAACTTGAAGATGAATTTTTATTGGGAATTGTAATTTTGTGTTTCCAGTTCCAGATCCAGTTCAATTGTAGGAACTCCAGCACCTCACACTTGTTGGTCCGTCTCCAGCACCCGGTCGCTGTATGCATAAATTCAGAAACCTCGGTGGGCGAGAGGGGACACGTCTTCTTGTGCTACTTCCAGGCTAGTTTCTGGCAGGAGGAGGAGGGGGAGCAGCAGAACGTGCGTTTGCACCGTGCGCAGGGTTTCGCGCCGAGGGAGCTGCACACGTTGCACTTGCGAGCCGGCTTCAGCACGTCCTCAATTTTCGACCAGCTCAGCCTTGTCGTACTTCATGTGCTTGATGAACGTGCAAGCGGTGTTGAAAGAAATCAGAACAATTTATGATATAACTTTCATTTAAAGGAACTTTAACAACACCTCGCAACCCTTCTCCTTTTTGGCTCTCTTCTCAATGTCCTTCTTGCTCTTTACCATCTCCTTCACCACATTTTTACTCGTTTCGTCGTTGTTCTTGCACATGCTGGCCAAAACGAACGCTCCCCTGTTGGTCGATCCAATTTTGGTCATGAGGTTGGTTTTGTAGGCTCCAAACATTGCCGCACTGACAGCTGCATTGGCCTCGATGATCTTCTGCAAGGTCTTGTGGGCGTGGGTGTGGTCGAATATTGACTCGGACTGGCACGCCTCCACCACGCACTTGGGGAGATAGTCGTCGCAATCGTTTAGCTTTCGCCCCTCGCCGGAAATGGCGCGCAGGAACCTTCCCGCAGCTCCACCGGAGGTCAGTAGTTCTGCGCAATGCTGCTCCACCAACTCCTTGAAATTGTCCGCTACGAACTGAGTCAGTTCATTCTGCGGCAAGCGAAGTGAGTGGAATAATGTTAGTTCAGGTCTTATTTCATTCCCGCTCGCTCGCTCGCTCGCTCACCTTCTTGGTCGTTGTGCTCTTCTTGAAAGTTGGCTCCTCGTTCACGCTGGGCGTGCCCAACAGCTCAATCTCCCACGGATCAAAATCTGTTTTGCACGCTCCCGTTAGATCCTTATTTTCGCCGTCGGCACTGTCGTAGAGCATCCACAGAAAAAGTTTGCAGGCATTTTGGCTCGTCACCAACGGGAGCAAAGGGTGGGGACTGTCCGACACCAGCGCCTCCTCCTCAATGATCATTTTATTATTGTTCTTCTTCTCTTTTGATGCGTCGCTCACCAGCTCGTTCAGGACGGATTTCTGGAGCTGCACGGTGTCATCGGTGCACATGACTAGCCTTGAAATTGCGAAGTAGGCCGAGTCATGGAGCATTCCGCTGCGCCGAGCGAAGCGAGATTGTGCGCATTTTCACAGTTAAGCGAGTCAAAAGAATTGAGTGGAATAATGTTAGTTTAGTTTAGTTTAGTAGTGGATGTGCCGTAATGTCTGAATGGAATGTCTGTAGCCATTTCGCGGGTGTTGATTCATCGCGAGTATTCTCGTCTTCATCAAGGCTCGCTCGCTTCGCTCGCTCACCTGCGGACGTAACCCTTGAACGACTTTAGGAGTTTTTTTCTCGTTTTGGCCGTGCCGTAGGCAGCGGCGTTGGCAATTGTGGTGGCGCCGTGTCGGCTACTAACAATGACCCCCGCCGAGTCCGCAATTGCATCAGCAAACTGCTGCAACACCTCTCCGTCCTGCTTCTTCACCTTGGCGCTGTTGCTATTTGTGGACGTGCCGATCGCCAACTCAGTGGTGAACTCGGCCATTAGACGTTGGACATAGCTGAACTGGAAAAGTCCCTTCAAAACCATCTTATTGACAATCACCCCCATGGAGAGAAGGAGGGATTGCCGGGAGTTGGGGTGGAGGGCAATGATGTTGTGGAGGTTCACTGTGGTGGTGTCGGTGGAGGAATTTCCGCCGAGAATAATTTGGTATTCGCGCCCGTAGAACTCGTTGAAAAGGGAAGCGGCATTGGAATTGGGTAGTTCTGTCAGGAGGAATTCAACCACGCGGGCGCCGATTGCATCGGTGCCGAGCTTGATCAGGTTGCCCTTGAGAGTGTGGATGATTGATTTAATGTTGTTGGTTCGTTCAATTGTGTTTTTGGATTGGCACACTGAATTGGCGGAATTGAGTGAAATGTTAGTTGTTGAGTTGTTTAGTTGTTTAGTTTAGTAGTAGAATAGTGAAATAAAACGAACGAGCTTTCATCGTAAAATGAATTAAATATATTCACGTTTTTCATTTCACTTCGCACTTCGCACTTCGCTGCCGCTCCGCTTCGCTCACCTTTCTTGATCAACTTGAGGACGATGAAGTGGGAATATTGGGAGGTCGCAAGGTCCTTCAGGGCAGGCTTTAGGGTGGTGAGGATGTGGGAAAATTGGGGAGGAGAAGCATGGCCTATCAAGCACTGAATGATTCTTGATGTGTCGTGCTTCTTTGCCAGAGCAAGGATCTGCTCGGAAACGAGCTCATAAAGGGAGTCGGTCAAAGCTACAATCTTCTCTTTCTCCGCCTCACCTCGAAGCTTGTTCCAAAGACCTTTCGCGTCCGTTACAGTTTTAGACTCGTTTTTCTCCGGCTTCACCGGAGTTGTGGGTTTCGTTTTCTTGTTGAATGGCTTCCCCTTCGAGAAAGATTTTGCTTTGGCAGGAGCCCTAGACTTTGCTTTGGCAGGAGCCGTAGACTTTGCATCGTCTTTTGCCATTGACACGAGGATGATAGATGACACGTGGATGATAGATGGACGGGATGATAGAAAAATGTTGTGCAAGGACAATAATTTTGTGGTTTGCTTCTTTGCTTGGCGGAACCACCGATCAACCGATTTTTGAAAATTTTTGTTATTAAGCCTCCCCATACGCAAGGTTAACCAACAATTGTACGCTAAACACCACCCCACCCAATTTCACCCAATATGGTCCTCCACACCCTCGACACGCTCCCAACCGACATCACGAACCACAACATATTTTTGTTTTTAGATTGGGCTTCTTTATTCACACTTTCAACAACCTGCACCACTTTCAAAGCACTGGCAAACACCAAGGCATCCCTCCTTCCCCTACCCGAGCTGTTTAAGCTCGCCGAGCTCCTCCACACAACCAACAAACAATTTGCCAGCACTTTTTTTCACCAGCTGATGAATCGATCGTATCCCCCCGCCTTCATCTTCATGGGTGGAGAGTACTTGCTCGCCGGATACACGCTAGACAACTCCCACGAGTGCGCAATGGTACTCGCAAAGAACTACGAGTTGGAGGGTAACGATGAGGAGTCGAGGAAGTATTTCAAGGCGGCGGCCGACCTAGGAAATCCAGAGGCACAATTAGAGTACGGAATCTGCTGCGAAATGGACAGCAACGAGGAGGAGGCATACCAGTATTACTTGATGTCAGCTCAGCAGGGCAACTGCGAGGCAATGTACTCGCTTGGGGAGTACAACGAGAAGGCCAAGGGCCCCTTTATGTTCAAGAATGAAATCGTTGCTTGCGAGTGGTACTACAATGCCGTGGAGAAGGGTGATTGCGACGACAGTCGGGCTGCGTTAGACAGGTTGAACCAGGTGGCGACAATACTGGGCATAACCGCCAAGAGGCAAAGAGCGGGTTCAGTTGTTGTAAGGCCATTGGGTGATTAGGCGGCTTCGGGCTTGAGTGCTCGTGGTCAAAAAGAATAATTTGTTTGTAACTTAAAAAAACTAAAAGACTAGATCTAATTTTCTTGAGGCGAAACAACTACTTTGGTGACTACACGTGACACCACAGATTTGTGGCTTTCTTTGATGATTTTGTGAACAGATTGCACGTTTGATTTCATTTTCGAGGTCATGGGGAGTGTCAGAGTAACCTCGATGGTCTTGTTGGCCGTGTAGTTTAGATCGAATTCGTCGATACGAATTCCCTCCTTCTCAAGATCGCCGAGAATGGTCGATTTGTAGAAGTGGGGGGATCGCAACAATTCAACATCGTTTGCTTTTGCTTTTGCTTTTGCTTTTTCCAATTCCAATTCTTGCCGCTGTAGTGGATTCAAGTGAATGTTCACGTAGCCTATCTCATGAACGGTGTGCTTTGAAAGGAGGATCTCGCGTTTGATTAGCTCCCCAATTTGGTGAGCCGCCGAAGCGCTAATAGTTTCGGACTTGAGACTCACGTCGATATCTGCAAGGATGTAAGGACCACTGGATCGGAGTCGAATCGCACCAACCTCAATGTCGTCGAACGAGTCGGCCAATTCGTGGATTTTTTGGACGAGAGGGTGGGTGGGGAGGAGGACAGAATCGAGCAAAGAGTCCAGGGGTTTGATGAAAACGTCCGCGCCCTGTTTGAAGATTAAACCGGAAACAAGAAGGCCACCAATCGGATCAAAGAATGGAACGCCTGAAAGCAGACTAGCGCTGATCCCGCCAAATGCAAAGACCGACGAAATTGCGTCGGCTCGGTGATGGTACGCGTTGGCCGTGATGACTGTGCTATTCACCTGTAGGCCAATTTTGTGCGTCGCGTGGAACATTGCCTCTTTCGAGAGTATAGATAATGCTGCAACGGCCCCAGCAACGGACCCCGAAAAAGGTTCTATGCGTTCGAGGGGCAGCGGCAAAGTGAGCAGAGCGTTCAGCGACTCAATGCTGTAGAAAGCTGTCCCAAGCGATGTCAAAATCAGCGAAGACCCAATCGCCAGAGTCCCAAGGGCCTCGTACTTTCCGTGTGTGTACGGGTGGTCTGTGTCGGACTGCTCTCGTGCCTTTGTGTATGAGAAATGCGTCACTGCATCAGTTGCAATGTCCACAAAGCTGTGGATAGCGTCAGCAATGAGTGCTGGGGATTGACAGACTAAACCTGTCGTCATTTTCGTAATCCCAAGGGTGAAGTTGAGACCGGCCCCAAATTTGGTTATCCTAATGGCTGCGTTACCAGTCATTTTTTGGGACCTATTTTTCTACACACAATTATTTTTCAACCAATCAAAATTTCTACCTCATTTACGACCTCCATCTTATTTCAAAACATTACCAAAACTCCTACAGACCAAACCACACCCCCAAACTCCCCAACCCACCCCCATCACCCACAATGCCTAAGACCGGATACAAATTCACGAAGCAGCAGCCAGGAAAGCAAACATCCAACCAAATAAAGCGGTCCAACTCCTCTTCAGTGCCCGGCCGCAAAGCGCCTGATGGCAAGGCTAATGATAAAAACATGCGAACCCAGGACACAATAAACCGCCTAAAAATGTACAACAATGGCAAGGCAATCCGCAATGCTGAAGGCAAGATTGTTGGGGGTGCTTACATGATGGACGATCGCGCTGGTGATGTTAAGATCACGTCCCAGACTGGCCGAGTCCAGCCCGACCGTCGTTGGTTTGGAAACACCCGTGTGATTGGCGGCGAGGAGCTCGATAAGTTTCGCGAGGAGATGAGCGAGTCAGTCGCCGACCCCTATTCTGTTGTTGTGAACCGAAAGAAGATTCCCGTGGGTTTGTTAACCGAGCAGAAGTCCGCGAGGTGAGTTTGCTTTCATTTCGCGTTTCATTTCATTAGGATATTAACCCTCCCTCCCTTTTTTCCCATAACCTTAATAGCGACAAAATCGCCAAGCAGGGCCTCCTTGCCAACGAATCCTTCAACGAAGCCTTTGGAAAGAAGGGCAAAAAGAACAAACGCGTGAAGCTCGACCAACTCCTCGGAGGAAAGAAGAACCAGTACAAAACTGCTGGCAACGGCATGCTCAACACTGACATTGAGGACGATGCGCAGGTGGTCGAGAAGGTCGAGGACGGCTATGGCGCTCTTCTTAAAACTGCCCAGGAGTCCAACGTCGAGTACGACGACGCCAACACGCGGGCGGGCATGGTCCAAATCGGCAGGGACAGCGACATTGTGCAAACTTCCGGGGAAGGAATCGACTGGCGTCCCGTGGCGAAAACCGATCTCTTTCTCAAGGGTCAGTCGAAGCGAATTTGGGGAGAGCTGTTCAAGGTTTTGGATTGCAGCGACGTTGTTTTGCATGTAATTGATGCGCGGAACGTTCCCGGCACGCGGTGTACAATGATCGAGAAGCACATCAAGAAGAATTGCCCCCACAAGCATTTGGTCTTTATTTTGAACAAAATTGACTTGGTTCCGCAGTGGGTGGCCAAGAGGTGGATAGGTGGTGAGTCCGCGAGCTCGAAACAACTAGTATTTGGTGTTGCTGGCTCGCTTCGCTCCCATAGTCTAAAAAAAATCTGAATCTAACCCCCATATTCCCCCCCCCAATCCACAGAGCTCTCCAAGGTCCGGCCAACGATCGCCTTCCACGCATCAATGACCCACGCGTTCGGAAAGGGCGCGTTAATTTCCCTCCTCCGCCAGTTCGGAAAGCTCCACCAGGACAAAAAGCAAATTTCCGTCGGCTGTGTCGGGTATCCCAACGTTGGGAAATCGTCAGTCATAAATTGTCTGATATCGAAGAAATCCTGCAAGGTGAGCGAGCCTCCTAGTCACAACTGATGGTGTTGCTGCTAACCCTAACTTAACCCTAACCTAACCCTAACCCTAACCCTAACCCTAACCCTAACCAACCACTCCGCAGGTTGCTCCCATCCCCGGCGAGACAAAAATTTGGCAATACATTGCCCTAATGAAGAGAATATTTTTAATCGACAGTCCAGGTGTCGTTGTAGATGCAGCTGGCGACACCGAAACTGATTCGGTGCTCAAGGGAGTGGTGAGGGCAGGTGAGCGAGCGAATTACTGCGAGCGAGCCTTGATGAAGACGAGAATACGAGCCAGCGAGCGAAGCGAGCAGCAAGCGAAGAGAGCTAGTCACAACTAGTGTACAGACGAGAATACGAGCCACTACTAACCCCTTGGCACCTTCTTCGTTCTTCGCTCGGCGCAGAACGCCTCCCCGACCCTACGGATTTCATCCCGGCCCTGATGGCCAAGGTGAAGAGAAATCACATTGCCGCCTTGTACAATTTGCCCCGCGAAGGCGAGGGATCGTGGAAGGACGGAGACGGCGAGAGGCTACTGGAACTTGTTGCGAAGAAGAATGGTCGGTTGGTGAAAGGCGGAGAGCCAGACATGCACGGAGGTGAGTGAGCGGAGCGGGGGGGGGGGGGTTGAGGAAGACGAGCATATGAGCCACTACTAAACAATAACTTAACTAACATTATTCCACTCAATTCGTATTCGTTTGGCTCGCTTGGTTTGGTTCGCTCGGCGCAGCTGCCGTGAGCATGATCAACGATTTTCAGCGAGGGAAGCTGCCCTATTTTGAAGCGCCTCCAGAGCTCAAGGAGGAGGGGGAGGAGGAGGAGGGGGCACAGGAAACAAGCATCATTCCCGGTGTGGAGCTTGAGCAGCAGAACCTCGACTTAATTGGAGGCGACGAGGGAGACGGGATCGGTGGCAAGAATGATCGGGACGAGAGTGACGAGGAGGAGGAGGAGGAGGATGTGAGGGGCGAGAAGAGGAAGTTCGAGGGTGGAGATGAGCGGTCCGACGAGGATGACGATGACGATGACGATGATGACGATGACGATGACAACGACCCCCCTATCATTCTGGCCTCGAATGATTGGGACGATGTCTAACATCAACCATTTAAATGAATTCGACTGGTTTATCATAAAACACATATTATCATTTATTATCATTCAAAACTCCTTCTTCATCTTGGGCAACGCCAACAAAAACTCAACGATGTCATTCTGACCATTTTCGCTCGCGATGACCAGCAAAGGGTCGCTCCCAATAATCTTCAAATCCGCGTCCGCCCCGAGCTCAACGAGCTTTTTTACCTTCAGCAGCACGCCGCTCTTAACCGCCATGATCAGCAGACTCTCCCCCTGCCCGCAGTCAACGTAAACTCTGTCGAAGTCGAAAGCCGCGGAAGTTCGCTCGAGCAAGAAGTGAACTACGTCCAAGCTCTCCGGGGATGTGGATTTGAACGCAATTGGCAGGATTTGCTCGCTTGGCGGCAGGTGCGAGCCGTTCGCGAGCAGCAGCTGGATCATGTCGAGGTTGCTGTTGCGGATGGATGAGAAGATTGGAATCTCACCCGATCGCAGGTCTGGCTTGTTGACGTCGATTTCTCCACAGGAACTGGAATCGAGGAGCATCTTAGTTGTAGTTGTTTGGTTCGAGGTGACCGCCGAGATGAAGGATTTGGCCAGGACGAGGGGCGAAAGGGGCGGGGGGGAGGTATCCGCGCCTCGCTGGAAGCGAGAGTTGTTGGAGCGCTCAGTATTTATTTCAAGGGGTGGGTAGAGGAGGGCCTTCGCGGCAAGTTCCTCCTTGGCTATCTTTAGTTCGGTCATTGCAGACTGCAGGGAGGCAGCAATTGACGCAATTTCACTTTTATGCGCAAGTGTGGTGGGGGTTGGGGGTGGCGGGGATTGGGGTTGGCGTTGGGGTTGGCGTTGGCGTTGGGGGGAGTCGACCAGCTTCGGCTGCAAATCCTTTTCAATTTCCCCTCTCGCACGCTTCGCCTTGGGAAATAAAGGACTAATCGGAGATTCAGGGGTGTGCGGCGGAGAGATTGACATCTCGTTGAGAGCTTCATGGATTGGCGAGGAAGCGGGGAGACTCAAACTGGTTGGAACGTTCTCTTTGTCGTCGAAATCATGGTTTCTATGGAACCGAGAACGCAATTCCAGCTGCAACACCGCTGTTTGGGTGGTCGGTTTGCGAGGGGAAGGTGGTGGACTGACTTGCGTGTGGGAGGGAGAGCCCGTACTTGACGTGGCAAGCGGCTTGACCACCTCTGCCTCATCACAATGGTTATTGGTAATGGAAATAATATTGTCAGCAGGGCTCAAGATTCGGTCCAGCCGACCACGAGCCTTCAGGGGTGGAAATGAATGCTTCATCGAGACCGGTGGTGTATTTATGTATTTATATTGATACTTATATTTTGTTACGTGCAAAACAAATTTAAATTTCTTTCCCTCGAAACTTTCCACGACCTCGCTCACGTCAACCAGATACACCTCTTGATTTCCCACTTTGTGAGCTTATCCATCTTTTAACCAACCCTCATAGCCCAAATTTAAAACAAACTAGCCCATTTCAAGTCATGAAGCGTGCCCATAACAATACAGATATTACAACGACAGCAACAACATCCGACCCCCTCCGAATCCGTGGCGGCGGGAATCCGTACGCCAACGGGTCATCCTCGAAGAGCAACCCGTATGCTACCGCTCCGAAAACAGCCAAATTGAATCCATACACGAAACCTCCCGCCTCCAAAAATTCCACCCCTAGCTCCCAGAATAACAATTCCCAATCCCAATCCCAATCCCAAAACGACCCATCGCAATTTCCCGATGAGGATGAGGGCGATGCTGACTTTCTCGAGGAGGAGCTTATCGAGGAGACAAAGCTCGACTCTGCCCTTTTGAAAGAGCTCTCGAAGACCAAACAGCGGTGGACCCGCCCTGACTGCCCAGCCTTCCAGCCAGCAACCCGCGGAATTAATTTCCAGTGGCTGGACATGGACATGACCACCGGGCCACCCTTGAAATCCAACCCCAACCCTTCCAAAACATCGGTTCCCGGCAGCCAAGTTGGCCCAGTACCAGTTGTTCGAATTTTCGGTTGTACCGAGGAGGGCTGGAGCATTGCCGCCTACGTTCACGGCTTCACCCCGTACGGCCTCTTTGCCGTCCCGAAGGATTTCGAAAACTCTCCGGCGAACCTTGCCAAGGTTCGCGAAGTGGTTGACGAGCGCCTCAAATCGTTGGCGCGCGGAGGACGCGACTTCAAGATTTGCTGCAACGGGGTGAAACTGATCGACGATCGCCAGTCCATCCTAGGCTTCAAGTCCGAGTTCAACAGATTTTTCCAGATTTTTGTGTCCGTTCCCACCTTCATTCCGACCCTGAAGCGCATCATGAACGATGGCGTCCCTCTCCCGGGTTGCGGAAACATGTGCGAGTGCCAGCCATTCGAGACCAACGTGCCGTTTGTGCTGCGCTACATGATCGACATGGACATCTCGGGCGCTGGGTGGCTGTCAGCGAACAAAAACACCTACACGCTCCGATCGAGCGGGGAAAAAAAAACGCATTGCCAGCTCGAGCTGGACATCGTCTACAATGAGCTCGAGAGCCACAAATCAGAGGGAGAATGGAGCAAAATTGCGCCTCTGAGGGTTCTTTCGTTTGACATTGAGTGCCAGGGGAGGAAGGGCTATTTTCCGGAGGCCGAAAAAGACCCGGTCATTCAGATCGCGAATTGCGTGTCAATTTACGGAGAGAAGGACCCTGCGATCAAAAACGTTTTCACACTAAAGGGCTGCTTGCCCATCGTCGGAACGCAGGTGGTGTGCAGCGAGAAGGAAGGTGAGCGAGCGTGCGAGCGAGCGAGCGACCGAGCGGAAATGTAATGTAATGAAATGAAATGACATGGCTAACATATACATTAACATCTGCGCAGACGAAATGCTGATGAAGTGGGTTAACTTCCTCCAGATGGCCGACGTTGACATTATCACCGGCTACAACGTCCAGAACTTCGACATCCCGTATCTGCTGGACCGAGCAGAGGCCCTGGCGAAGGGCAAGAGGGGCGTGAATATGACTGCGTTCAAACTCTGGGGTAGGGTCAAGGGCCAGCCGGCGAAGATGAAGGAGTCGACGTTCCAGTCTGCCGCATTTGGGAAGAGGAACAACATCGAGACGCTGATCGAGGGGAGGGTCATTTTTGATATGCTCCCCTACATGCAGCGCAACCACAAGCTTTCGAGCTACACCTTGAACTCCGTGTGTGCCGAGTACTTGGGCCAGCAGAAGGAGGATGTGCACCACAGCATCATTAGCGATTTGCAGAACGGGAGCGACGAGACGCGCCACAGGCTTGCCGTGTACTGCGTTAAGGACGCGTTGCTCCCGCAGAAGCTCATGGACAAACTCTCCGTGTTGATTAACTACATCGAAATGGCAAGGGTGACCGGAGTGCCTGTGAGCTTCTTGATCTCGAGGGGGCAGCAGATCAAGGTGTTTAGTATGTTGCTAAGGAAATGTAGGGCCGAGAAGGTGAGCGAGCGAAGCGAGCGATCCCGCGAAATGGCTACAGACGGCTACATTCACTCCAAACTAACATTAATCCACACATTTTTTTTTAAAAATGCGCCTCGCTTCGCTCGGCGCAGCTCACTGTCCCTGACTTGAAGAAGGGGCGCGTCGGGGACGGCGTTGCGTACGAGGGAGCCACGGTGCTCGACCCGATCAAAAAGTACTACCAAGTTCCTATCAGCACTCTAGATTTCGCGTCTCTGTACCCCTCCATCATGCAGGCGTACAACTTGTGCTACAGCACAATGATCACCGAGAAGGAGGCCAAGGGCATGCCAGCGGAAGACTACCACAGAAACGACAACGGTCTGTTCGTCAAGGCGGAGAAGAAAAAGGGCATCCTCCCCACAATTTTGTCTGAGCTGCTTGCCGCTCGTAAGCAAGCCAAGCGGGACATGAAGAACGCCCCCAACGAGTTCGAGAAGGCCGTTCAGAACGGAAGGCAGCTGGCGCTTAAGATCAGGTGAGCGAAGTTAAGCGAGCGAGCTGGCTAAATCCACTACTGAACTAACCCACTTCGTTCGTTTGGCTCGCTTGGTTCGCTCGTGCTTGCTTGCTTCATTAAAAATGCGCCTCGCTTCATTTCGCTCGGCGCAGCGCTAACTCTGTGTACGGATTCACGGGAGCCACAGTTGGGCAACTCCCCTGCTTGCCCATCGCGAGTAGGTGAGTGAGCGAAGCGAGCGAGCCTTGATGAAGACGAGCAAAATTGCGATGAATCCAACGAAAATTGCTACAGACGGCTACCATCCACTACTAAACTAACCCACTCAATTCTTTTAACTCGCTCGTTTTGCTCTTGCTTCATTATAAATGCGCACAAACTCGCTTCGCTCGGCGCAGCGTGACGAGGTACGGAAGGTACTTGCTGGAGACGACCAAGGAATTCGTCGAGAAGCACTACACGAAGGCGAATGGCTACGAGCACGACGCGGTGGTCGTGTACGGAGATACTGACTCGGTCATGGTCAAGTTCGGGAATTTAACTGTGCCGGAAGTTTTCCCGCTGAGCATCGAGGCGGCCAAGCTGTGCACGGAGCTGTTTCCGAAGCCCATCGAGCTGGAGGTGAGTGAGTGAGTGAGTGAGTGAGTGAGCGAGTGAGTGAGCGGTAATTTCGTTTGGCTCGCCAAGTAATAAAACTAATATAGATAAAACTCGGCGCCGGCGCAGTTCGAAAAGGTTTACTACCCGTACCTGCTGATGAACAAGAAGCGTTACGCCGGATTAATGTGGACGAACATGGAAAAGTACGACTACATGGACACCAAGGGGTTGGAGACGGTTAGGCGCGACAACTGTCAGCTGGTGAGGGACGTGATCCAAACTTCGTTGAACAAGATTTTGATTGACAAGAACGTTGAGGGAGCGAAAACATATGTCAAGAACCAGATCAGCGACCTGCTGCAGAACAAGATGGACATCAGTCGGCTGGTCATCACGAAGAGCCTGAACAAGGGAGCAGAGTACGCGCTAGGACTGGGGGGGAAGAAGGAGGATTACAAAATGAAGGTGAGCGAGCGGAGCGGGGGGGGGGGGTTGAGGAAGACGAGACTAACTAACAGCTCGCACCTTCTTCGCTCGGCGCAGGCCGCTCACGTCGAGCTCGCCGCGAGAATGAAGGCCAGGGACGCCGGAGGCGCCCCGCAGATGGGCGACCGCGTGCCCTACGTGATGATCCAAGGGGTGAAAGGGAGCCCCAACTACGATCGTGGAGAGGATCCGGTGTACGTGCTGGAGAATTCCATTCCCATTGACAGCAAGTGGTACCTTTCCAACCAACTGGAGAAGCCGCTGACGAGAATCTTCGAGCCGGTCATTGAGAACGTGCAGAGCGAGTTGCTGCAGGGAGACCACACGAGGAAAATCTTCATCGCAACGCCAAAGGCCACCAAGGGCAGCATGATGATGTTCGCAGTTAAGAAAAACGCGTGCATGGGCTGCAAGGCACTGATCCCAGAGAAGGAGGGAAATTTGTGCGTGCACTGCATCCCGAACGAGGGAAGAATTTACTTGGAGAAGATGACCAACTTGAACAAGGCGGAGCGGGAATTCTCAAGTTTGTGGAGCACATGTCAGAGGATCCATTCTTCCTATTTCCAAGATATCATGTGCACCGGAGACGGTTGCACGTGTCTATTCTACCGTAGAAAGAAAGTTCAGGCAGATGTCCGGCATCACCAGGAGCAGGTGGACAAGTTTGGGAAAAGTTGAGGGTGAGGGGAGGGGGAGGGGGAGGGGGAGGGGGGGGAGAAGAAGAGGGTTGAAAAGTAATTTTAAACAATTAATTTTTCTTCTTGCTCTGAGAGGCCACTAGCTGCTGAATTTCCAGATCCTTCTCTTCGAGTTGAGACTCAAAGTTGAAGGCTTTTCGACGTTGGAGCACACAATCCTTTTGTGATTCGAGCAGCCGTTGCTCGAGCTCAGAAATCCTGTCGCTCTGGTCTTCATAGTTTACCTCTTCAGCTATCTCCTCGCCCTTCTCTTCTTGCTCCTTCTCTTCTTGCTCCTCTTTTTCCTTCTTTTTCTCCGCTATGATCTTCCGCCGCATCAGCATGCGCGCCTTCAATCTGACTTGGCCCTCCTGGCGCTTCTGTTCAATCTCCCACTTCTGCCTCTCCTCGCCCTCCCGCAGCTCCCTCTTCAGTTCGTCAACAATTTTCAGGTCCTCTCCTCGAGCTCTATGTTCCGTTAATTCTTTCTCCAAAAGCCGCACTATCTCGTAGAAGCTCGGCCTCTCCTTGCTGTCGTTATCCCAGCATTTTTTCATTATTTCTCGAAGCGTCCCGCTCACGCTGTTCTCGCCGCTGATAAACGGCCTCAGCAGGTCGTGTTGGAGCATCACCAGCAGTTTTGCCTTGCTGAACTTCACAGAGCTGTCAGCCGCTCGAAGCAGATCCTCTATTCCTCCCTCCTGGCACATCTCGGCGAGGAGCATGCCGAAGCTGTACACGTCAACCTTCTTGTCGTAGCGCTCGCCGCGGAAGATTTCCGGCGCCATGTAGTACGGCGTGCCCACCATGGTCATGTTGCCGTCCTCGCTCACCACGCGGCTTTCTCCGAACTCGCTGATCTTCGCTGCGCTGGTCTTTG